>JAHZMV010006394.1:0-113908 GCA_027743765.1 Coecobrya sp. COE2
TGTGTCCAGAGATGAAGAAAACGTGTGTTTCATGTGTGTTCGTTTTGTGTTTCTCGAAACACAACTTAAAACGGTTCGTGTTTTAGAATCCGTTTCGTGTTCTAGGTGAACACAACCTGAACACAACACGGTTTCTTATTGTGTACACACGTGTCCGTGTACACGCTTGCATTACTATGCACCACTGCAAGCAAAGCCGAGAACAAGCAGCAACCGTGTGATCATGAAGAGGCCATCATCATGATCACGACTCCCGCCTGGAGAGGAAGAGGAGGAAAAAAGTCAGAAATTACCATGACTGGAGGAATATTTTTTTTTGTTTTAAATGTCTCTGAAATTTCCTCGAAAAAATGGAGACTAAGGTGCTTGGTGTAACCGAGAAGATTGCATGCTGCTGGCTGAGTGAATACACTCTGAAAATCCGAGAAAAGAAAAATTCTCTGTTTGCTTCTGTTCCCTCTACATGATTTTTATTGCATATTATTATTATTATTATGTCCATGGTCGACGACTTGGGTTTTCTGCTTCTTTCCATCATTACTACTATTATTATTTTACTGTGCACATACAACTTGGTCCCGTTTCATAACACACATTTGTTTTTTTGTCTGCTAATGTACTCTTTAAATTACAAGGTTACCATACAAAAACCTCGTAGATTCTGCTTGCCCGTGCATCTAATGTAGACAGATACCCTCTAAATGTCTGAGTCGGGTAATATGGTTGTTTAGTGGTGATAATGGTGCATTGCTTGCAGGGCATTGCCCCAAGTTAATAATAGCAAAGAAGCCGACCAAGAGTCAGACTAATATTATGATGATACCCTCACAGCCAACACCACCATTTGTTGCTTATATAACATACTATTTCCTTCCATTAGTGACCGTTTTTTCTTGGTGAACTTGACCATACTCTCGCTTTCTTCTTAGAAGGAGGACTTCAACCATTTTCGGGTATTATTTTCGGAGATGTAGTAGTAATAATGGCATAATATCGCATATTATGTTAGGCAAGCAATATTATGCATCTTATATAATATGTGTACGTTTATAAAAAGACGCTTTTTCTGAGTGCTTTTCGTTTCGTTAAAATATGAGAAAGAATGCAGCACCAATATATATTGCATCGGGATGGTTGTGAGAATACGCTAGGCGATGATTTTATGAGCTTCCGGGTCGAGGGTGATTTTTGTTCTCTCTCTCTCTCACTCACTTGCCTTGCAAATGTGTTCTACCATTTATGGTAGTGGTGGTGATGATCTTGATGGTATTGAGTCAACGTCAAGTGCAGCTTTTTTCATCACATATATATTATTATTTTTGTCATCATACCATGAATTTCTACGGATTTTGTTGGAAAAATATAGAAAAAATGAAAGAGAGAATGGCATCATCTCAGCAACTCCCATTTACTAACATTTCCCCTTCGTAATGATAATATAGCAGCCAGCAGCAATGTAGCGTGGTTACTTATATTAGTAAAGTAAGTTACACAAGTTTTTGTAACTCTGACGAGCGAGCAAGCGTTGAACGCGAAAGAATCTGAATTTTTCATGGTTATTCTTTTTTTCAAGAAAAAAAAGTTACGATGAAGGAAAGGACATCATGCATAACCTGAGGTTTCCTTCCTTAGCACAAGTAAATAGTAGCAATAATCTGAGAAGTAGCAGCAAAAGCGAAATGGTAGGTAGCTGTAGCAGCATATCAGTAGTGGTAACGATACTTATTGGGCAGGGGAAGCGCACTTCATCATCATCACATCATGGACTTGTAAACTTTCTCTCTCGATTTTATTTCACAGTAAACGTATCATCATCAGAAAAGGCATTCAATGGGACCACACTACTGACGAACTGACTGAGTGGGTGAACTTCCTGAACTGATCAACGTGATGACTTTGACTATGAAGAAGTTGATGTGAATGGGGATGAGATTCATGTACACCATCAAATATCTATATTATACATTGAATCAGAAATCAAGGAGCCCACCACCATCAACTCCTCGCGGACTAGAAGAAGAACATATTTCGAATGATGACGATAGAATGGTACCGATGATGGAAATTCCCTTTTTACTGATTTCAATGAACAAGAACATCATGATCATCAATGCTACATGTTACATGGGTACAGCGGTAATAGAGAAATGGAGAGAAAGCAAAAGATCCTCCTTCCGCTCCATTCCAGGCTGAGGGAGTACGTGTGCACTGCCACTACCGATATTATTATTATTATGAAGGAATATTATTCCATTATTACAACTCGTACCATTATTATTACCAGGACGATGATTCTTTTCTTCCTCTCTGATGGCAATATTATTTTGAACTTAGGGGCAGACACATAGTCATTCATTCATTCAGTCATATCATCACATTTCCCCCTGTTTTCTCTCTGTTTCATTCTTCTGTCTGCCACGCAGGCATAAAAGTCTCATCCTCCCCTCGTCCCCATTCCCGTTTTTCAATAGAGCCATTATAGATACAAACAGACTATAAATAATACTCCGTCTCGTATAATATTTATATGGGATAATAGTAATGTGTAGTAGGAGTACAGAAGAAGATTGTTAGAATGTATCACGCACGCACGTGAAGACAAGAGAAGACCAAAACCCGACAGACCATCATTTGTACACTTTGATATTCCGTGGACGACGGATGTAAGGATAATGTTATCGCAATAAATATATTGTCAACTTTATTTCTACAGATCGTTGAATTGAAAAAAGGGTTTTATACTCTGCATGTCCTCTTGCTTGCGTGTGTGAATGTGCGAGTGTGGTGTGTTCATTGGTTGGGGATATGGCAATGATGATAGTATCGTATGATGATGACATTATTGTGGACACACCAAACAAATATGATATTTGATGCTATTTGAGGTAGCGTGATGATAATTCAGTGTGAAAGAAAAAGGGGACGACTCAGCCATTGGTCTACTTCCAGTTCTCGATAAAACGGTGGAATAATAAAGATATTAGTTGCTACCGCAGTAGATAAGGGAAAATGAATAGTTTGCTTGTTATATTGAATGGTGTTGGCGGTGGAAGGATTGTGTTTGTTGAAAGCGAGCAATTGCTGTTTACTGTTAGGTAATTTGGACTATCTTATTGTTTCCAGTGTACAATTATAATGGTGGTGATGATGATGACGATGATTTGATGTTGATTACCGAGTTCCGTTTTTCAACGAAAACAATGCCAAAACAAGAACAACAATAAAATATACATTTAACTTTTTCTTGTACATTTTATGTTGCTTACATCATTATATTCCCCTCGTTTGTGCTTATCCTTATTATCTGAGTTGATATCACACAAGTGGGGAAAATTTACAAGGACATTGAAATGCTCACGGTGTAGTTGCGTCTTTATTTACACAAATAAAGGGAACATAACTTTGCAAGGAAAGCAATCTGTGATGAAAATAGAGCGGCACACAATTTTCTCTTATAGCAGTTCAGGGCTTACATTGAATGTCCTTGAAAAGTTAAATAAAATAAACAGAAACTACACCGATAGGAAAATGTAGTCTAAACAAGTCACACAAGTATAAACTCAAAAAGTTTGCTTCGTGCTCTAGCCCGTATATTTTTACCGATGGTTTTGATTCCAGTAGCAGAATAGAATGTCATGTAGCAAGTGAAATAAATAAAAGAGAAACTAGTAGGAAAAGTATAATCTGAGACCACCATCGCCACTACCACCATAGAATCTCCACATGGGACATTATTTTAAAGCCCTTTGTCTACGTGTGTGTGTAAGACTCTTTCTAAATGTGCGTGTGTATGTGTAATAATATGCGAATATGTGGGTGTGACGACGACGAAAATGTGATCGGGCTTTTCTTGATGGTCACCACACACTCTTACACATCGTACCACCAAAGCATCCTTTACTGAATCCCACAATGTCCGATGGCAATGGTTTTGCCAGAGTTGAATAAGTGTGTATTGGTCACACATATAGGAGACCAACCATGCATACAGATATGCTTCCTGACTCAACGCTGACGCATTAATATTCAACTGGTATGATGTGATATTATGTGGACACTAGCTCTATAAATGTATCTGTATCTTTCTATATCCTTTCTGGTAACTTGCACAAACTTTTCAATTGACATGACTCCCCATTCTCTGCACAGTCAATACAGCAAGCAAAAAATATCACCACACATGATATAAATAAGTATAGAGAGAGGGAAAAACTAGCCCCCCTTTGGATACTTTTTAAAACTTTTTTCTGCTTGCCGACCGAAAATCTATTTGATTTAGTCTTCATAAATCAGGATCCACGTGGTTAGAATGTTTATGTAACAAAGCGGACATGCAAGAAATAGAGAAAGAAGAAAGTGTTTGCTTTGACTTGTGTATGTGTGTGTATGCACGCTAGTGTGTGTTAAGGAAGCTAAATTTCCGTAAAAATGTGTGACTGCGAGAGATGTATAGGTAGTAGAGTGTAGATAAAATAGTGAGCTGATTGAAAGTTGCTTGAAAAGAGCATACCTATAAATTTTATACAATGTGTGTAATGCCACTGTACTGCTGCTTTCACATTTACTTACTTTGCATTTGTGAAGCATAATAAGTATATCCAATGCACATATTACCACAGTCTTTTTACTTCTAAAGATCAGTAGTAAGTAGTATCATTGACTTGTTCTACATGAAAGTACATTACTTGTATAGTATATATTTTCGTTCGATGTACCTTGCAGCAGTCGTGCCAGCATTTAAAAAATGAACGGCTCAACTTACACTCCGTTTCGTCGTCATATCAAGTAATAGCAATTCACAAGCCTTCCATTAAACTTTTTTGTGAAAAGTTCCATTGACAAGGAAACTTGAATGCAATAGCAGCAAAGTTGGGAAATAAAGAAGGGCGCATATAAATACGAGTCGTGAAAGATATATTTTTCAAAGGAAAAGCGAAAACAGTAAATTTCTTAAGTAAACGGGAAAATGGTGTACTTAAAATCGTTACAAATATTATACGCGTGCATAAAATACGATGTAGTTGTGTACCTTTTCACTTTCGCTTTCTTTTCACACTGCATTTTAGAACAATTTCAAGTTTTTACCTTTTTACCATGACTCGGGTAACACGTGTACAGTTTTTAAGTCCATCTAACCACCACATCACATTTTCCTTCCATAACTTTTATTTTTTTCCTTTTCCCTTTTCATTGCATCCTTTTCCTTGTAAAACTGACTGACGAAGAGAGAGAGAGAGAGAGAGAGTACAGTGAGAAAGTTTCCTTTTTTGTGAAATCGGATCATTTCATGTGCATGCTCATGAGTTGTTAATGTGGCATGGAGGTGACGATGGACGTACAGTTATTATCCACATAATGATCATATACGTATTGTATATATATGCCTATTTGGAGAAAGCTTAACAACTCATTTCAACTCACGATCATCAGTAGCAGAAGCGGCGTCCTCTCGTCACAAGGAGCCTTTCCTTTGATCAGCACCATTACCACCATCACCACCAGCAAGGAAACCTCACACAGTCAGTCTAATAAATTCAAGTGGAGACACACACAAGGAGTCCTTGTGACTTTTTATCTATGAAATGTACTTGATAGTGCCACACCACAAGCACATGTCCTAAAAAGAGTCTAATATGTTGTTGTAGTTATATAGGTACTTTCTTTCTCTCTCTCTCTCTCTCTCACTTGCTGCTAGACTACTTGAAATACCATGCTCATTACGCTTACTACTCAAAAGGAAAAGAAAAAGAGGAGACCGACGAGAACGACCACGATCATTCTCGTTAATACTTCAATTCATACTTTTTTTTAGCTTAGCACGTCACCGTCTTCTTCTTCTTGGCAGTCAAACATAAAAGAAAGTCAGTTATGGACCTTCATACTATACGTCTTATTATATGACCGTGGTACTATCCGCTGTCCATGGATTCGGCCCTGCAAGCTGTGGAGCACACAAAAGTGCCAAGGAAAATATATTATAGTGGACCATTGGCCATCCAGCTGATATTGTCAAGAGTCGTAAATTGCTACTCCTTTGAACTCACTCGTCTCCCTCTTTTCTTCTTCTTTCATGACTTGCTAGAAGAATTATAGACGCACTTATTTTCCTATAGATGTTTAATAATGGCTTTGTAGGAGTGCAGTGGTGTGCGTATAAAAATCCGAAAGTACTTCATCGCCACTGAATGGACCACTGTTATGGGGACAGTGCAATGGACAAAGAAGGACTTGTTTGTCGTTGGTCATATTATGTATATATTTCTCCACCATTCTTCTGAGATGTTTATGCCTTGCCTTGTCTGTGGAGTACATGTTTGCTTACTTAAACGGATGATGTATTTGTCTGTTACAACAGCTTCGAATGGAGTAAGTAGTGGCGTGGTCGACGACGTGCGTATGTATATGCGAACGTTAAGAATGTGTCTGTAACAGAAGAAAGCAGTGGTCCTTTCCATTTCTCAGATTATCCTCCTCCACAACATCATCAATAGTAGGAGCATCACTGTAATATATTATTTCCCTATTTTGTAAAATATTACGTGGTTAGAGAGAACGGTAAGGGAGGCGGAGAGGAAAAGGGAAAAGCTTTTATGGTGAAAGTGTGATGATGACATTAATATTAGGTGAAATGATGGAGCGTTTCAAGTATTCTTCATGACTCTTTCTTTTTACGTCAACGGCACATCATCTTCATTGGGAGAAAACTGAGTGCACAGAAAAATAATGGCGATAATGTTTATAACAACATGTTATTATACTTATAACAAGTTGCTCCCTACATTTTTGTTGTTATACAGTTGTTGTCTGTAATCATAGTTATACTTCTAAACTAATGACAGTTTCTCCATAGCCGAACTTAATCTTCATAAACAATTTTGTAGATGAGGTAAACCGCAAGTAAAACAGTTATGTGATACACACGTTTCATGATACAATAAATTGGACGACTTTTCAAGCTGTACTGTATGCGAATTGTACATTTAGCGTTTTCACGTAAAAAATATGATCATTCAGCACAACAAAGCAACGACAACTTCATCATCATTATAAGATGATGATCGTCATTTGATACGGTTTACGAGTATACCAGCAAGCAAAGAAAAGTTGCTCGCTGTATATTTACAAGCAAGTATATAACATCATAAAAATTATGACATAAATCAGTTGACATGTTAAAAAAACTTTTTAGCTTTGTTGGAAATTGCTAATTCAAATCTTCGTACAGTATTAGGTATTTACGTGAGTAGATGGCGAGTAATGAGAATGAGGTGGCGAATATACGAACCCGAAGATTTCAGAGTGCTCGAGCAACAAGATCTATATATATCCGAAAGAATGGCGCACAACAAGTGCTCAAGTTATTACAATTTTGCTGATATGACATATTTTATTGTGGTGTTTAATGAAAGAAGGATGGTGTATAGCAAGGGAAACATTACCAGGGTAAAATGTTATTACACGATCCCACTCATTCTCTGATTAAAGCACAATACTCTTTTGTGGCTGAAATAGGATATGGTTGAAACACTAACTCATAAATAAGGCATGATTTCAACGAGCAAGGACAAGATAACCTGATACCGTACAGTTTATGACCTTAACATTATTATAACATGTACTTCAAGTAAAACACACTGTTTACGTGATGATGGTTGCCTCACTTTGGTAATAAAGCTATCCGTGAACGGAAGAGGAAAATAGCCCAGAGGGAGTATGAGAAGTATCATCTTGAACTTATCCCATGTGCCTTGTTATCATTACTCCTACGCAAGGAAAGTGCTGCTTATTATAATAATGATAATAACTTGAAAATTAAAAGAAAGCTACCAGGAATAATATCAGTTCATCTTTCCTGTAATCATTTATACCAGGAAACTGGGCAGAGCTCAACACAGGTCAGAAGCAGCTATTTTTAGCCATTTGAACTTGGTATATGTGCAACGTGAGATGTTTCTGGGTTCTTATATAATTACTGAAATGTTCCAACAAATTCTATGTTGCACACTGTCTTCTCCCATGAAGAAGTGATCTCTGTTCGGACAGGATAATGGGCTGCGGAAGCCGACGTTGACGATTTATTTGAGGATTTGGCGTGCTGTGGAAAGGTAGCCTTAATTTCCCTGCAAGGTCTTCTACCTATTTATAGCCCTTTTTATGTAACTATCCTAATGATGATTGTCGTGTCCTTGGACTTTACTTTGGTAAAACAGAAAAAAGCACACGACATGCAGCAAAAACACGCACATGATGCATGTTGTCAAATAATACGACGTGTGTTGGTGATCCCAGTTTGTTAATGCTGAACTGACAATCTCATGAATTACATCATATCCGTTTTTTCTACTCGTTCCCCATACACTCTATCCTTAATAAGTAAAATACATAAAAAAAATTGTCGTCGCCATCAACACCGCCAAAAAAGGGATCTGCTTATTCTTAATGGCCTCATGTTTGCAGGGGGAAAACCAATGTCAAAAGGACAGTAGAAAAAAGAGAAGATCCTCTTCTCTTCTCCAGTTCTTTCCTTATCCCGCTAATTTCTGTTTACACTTGAGGTTAGCAATAAAAAGCTTTATATGTGCAAAGACAACCGGGGAGAAACTTGTTCGTAAATAAATAATGTATGCTGAGCACACTCTTATGTGAGAGAAAAAAAAGGAACCTTGAATGTGCGAGGTTTTTACACATACACACTCACTTTTTTCAACTTCAGGAATAAATGATGCGAATATGAACAATCTTGTGTGTGTATGTGTGTTTGAGTACCTTATGTGCAGTTATCTGCGTCTATATCTCTAAATCTATCTAAATTCACAGGACGGCTAATGTACATATAACTAACGAGCACATTTATTTCGGATAGTGCTACCACCACCACCGCTACTGCGTGCGAATAATGATAATAAAACAAAAGAGAGCTCAAGTGCCTTTTGTGTGCATTCCGAGAAAAAATATGTACGCTTGCTACACGCACACAACTCCACGCTCTCGACCGTCGTGTTTGTTCTTGCTTCTGTTATTGCTGCTGAGCCAGCCAAGTCAAGTAAAGTGCGTGAAAAACAAATAGAAAGTGCTAATACCAAATGCCAAGGGACTATAATATCCCAGACAAACAGTCAAACGAATGAGCAGTCAGTTAAACATGGGTACATCTCTATTTTACGAGAATAGAAAGAGAGAGAGAAATACTACGACATTGTTTGCCTCTTTCAGAAAGGGAAAGTGAGGGCTAAACATTTGTTATTATCAAAAAAAATATTTCAAGTTTTTATAGATTTGCTAGATTACCTGAACCTCTAGAAATAAAAATGCTTGTCTCCAGTTTCCTTGAAATTAAATGGTTAGTATAATACCTTTCCGTTACAGAAGAAGGGGGAAAGTTTTCATTCCGAAACTTACTCGTTTATGTTACTACTGCTGCTCTGAGCCCGGAAAACATGCTTTAAGCCAAAAAATGATTTTGTTGTTGAAAAGTATTATATTTAAAAGATACCCACGCTATTCGATAGAATCGGATTGAAGGGTGGAAGACAATACAATGGATTTTTTTTTGGATGTTTGATGTGTGGATTTTGTAAAATTGTATACATTCCATTCGAAATGCAAGTCTTAACCTTCTTGTGTATCAAAGCAAACGTGTACACGTGTATCAGAAATGGAGTTATATTTTATAGCTGCTGCTACTAATGTCAACTGTGCACTTGGTGAAATTCTGGAGAGAGAAAGTGAAAGGATCAGGTATAAAAAGTGGTTGTAGAATAGAGAAAGAGAACAAAAAAAACGAAGAGAAATTGTAGCCATTTCGGTGCAATACGCACGCTGAGATTGAGTCACATAACGAGACAGAAAGAAATTTTCTTTTGCTTTTCCCACTCATTCTTAAATAAATTGAGACTGCTATTTTTTAAAGCTTAGTTAGTAAGTTTGCTCAACCTGAGCTCTTGGGAGATGGATGTGTGTGTAAATGCGTGAGTGCACGTTTCCAAACCTTTTACAGTAGGCTTACAAGTATATACATTACATATGTACATATTAAGTACATATTGTGGGTGGACATTTTTTACTTTATTTTTACTATCAACGGTCTTACCGCCGTTATGGCTGTTACTTGTACCATTTTACCTTTTTAGAGATTACACAGCAATATTAAATATTTCTTTCACTTTGTCTGCTTTTTGTCGTCTTTATCAAGACATGTTTTATAAATCTTTGAGAATTTACTGATGTAGATTAATAGTAACTCGTAATCAAAAGTGTGGACAATCTAGAGTCGTACCGATCCGTATAGAATACCAAGTATCCTGGAAAAAACTGAAGGTATTGCGGCAAAGTAAAATTATTTTTGCTTCTTAACTTTAGGCAACGTTTTATGCTTTTGTGAATGCAACAACTTTAGATTTTTGATGATCTTGAAGATGATAATGTACAAGATTTTAAAAGATGGAATATAAGGAGGTAGTCTACCGTACAGCGCAGTTACCAACCAAAAGGAAAATTTTTAACTTCGACGAATTGCTTTCATACAGATAAGATCCTTTGTAATTTCTAACGATGACAGTTAAATTCTCAAAGAAAAATTTAGCGTTTCCCTTTCCACTTAATATTTTGTCTTGCTATTCAGTCACTTCACATGACGTACCTTTTCATGAAATTAGGAAAACGTCCGTTGAACCTTTTTACATGCATGCACGCATCCATAAAAATAAAGAAAAGGAACATTCAAGCCAAAAAAAATTTGTATTCAAGGCGGACTGCTTAATGTGAGCAAAAAGTGAAAGGAGTTGAAATTCTGAAAACAGAAAAATGTGTCTAGAGACAGGAAACAGGAAAAAGAAAGGAAAAAAGTGAAGGAGGATGGATCAATTATTCAAGATTATGCTGGCGACATACACACAACTTTGCACACATCACACCACACTTTCTGACGGTATATACGCTTTTCAAAAATGTTCATTTCTCTCCTAACTACCTAGTCAAAAGGTGAACATCTTCATATTATAATATTATGTTAGGTTTAACCACAGTAAAACATAGGGAAAGAAAGGGAAACAGGAGAAAAAGAAAATTGCGTATGCTTTCACTTGCCAAAAACACAGCAAAAAATATCAAACATCCGTTGTAATCTTGTGTTGTTCTGTACCATGTACATATTCTAGAATGACTTTCTTATAATAACATAATGTATGCGGAATATAGTGTAGCTCACTGTAAACTAAGATCCTTGTATGGCAAGATCAAAGTTGTGGTTTTGTGCAGTGATGATGATGGTAGATAGGAAGATAGGTAGCTGGAGAAAGAGAGAGGAAAAAACGGAGCCAAAAAGATCATGCTGGTTGATGTTTTGGATAATGGCCTGCAAACCGCATGCATATCATTTTCTCCACTGCCTGCAACTTCCATAGCGGTCCACAGAACAACAACTATGTATCTTCCTTTCCCTAATGCTCGTCCGTGGATGGGTACTTATTATCATTATTTTTTGGTGTAAATAGGTAGATGCGTATCCAACACACCACGTCATACGACTTTTCATTTTTTCGCCTTTAACTTCATCCCTTTAGTCTAGACCAACTTTCTGCCAGGCTGTCATAATGTTTCTTCTAATATTAATAAGGTAACAATTTATATGTTTATATATTTAGCAGAGTATCACACAACAAGCTCATATGATATGTTGATTTTTCCTATGTATTCAGTAGAATATTTTTAAGTAAACAGATTTCTTTGTCCTACTACCGTTTATTTTTGCTAAACAATCGAGTTTGTCGTCGTATACATAGTTGAGTTCCCTTGGTTACCCCTTTTTGATGATGAAGCGTGAAGGAAAATAGAAAAATATATTGTTACTTTTTTATCCATATCGGAGTAAACGATGGGTAGCTAGCTAACTGACCGTGGGATATTTTATATGGATGCTGGTCAAACGTTACATGGACACAGACAGTCTACATTCCACTTACCCTCAGATGTATGTACTTTTAGAAAATGTGATAGAAGACGATAACATGGTTCAATGTACTTATTATTATGCATGTTTATGAGCTAATAATTTACACTTAATGGTGTGATTCCATTCTTATGGTCGCCATGTAACTTATTCACAGCTAGGCTTTCATTTTCATAATTTTAGTTGTGAGCTATGTATATTACAGTGTACCCCACTACTTGCTGAGAGAATGTAATGGAATGGTAATGGTTTGCTGTATCTTGTAAGTTCATTCAAACCGTCATCGCCAGAAATAAATAAGTAGAGCGAGGAGTAATTAATGATGTCTCAACTTTATTGTGAGTACGTAGTTTTACTTGAAAATATTGTGTGCCCATGTGTATATAGTGGCATCTTCATTCAGAAAGTTATCTCCAGTAAAAGTAGCACTGGGTAAAAATACTTTATTTACCTTGAGGTAAAAATTAAGGGGCTACAGTTTTTCATTGAATAGGTATTTAGTTTTTTTCCAACGACCATGTAGCTATTACTATTAAAAATCTTTTGTAACTGGTCACTTATCCAATGTGAACAAGTTACCCCTGTAAGACAGCGTAGTATGCATCCTAACATGACATACATACATATTGCAGCTGAACTAAAATTATCAATAACCTATTACATAACTACAAATTATATAAATAGTAATAATAAGCAATTCCTTGTGAATTAAACTAATTAACAACAAATTATAGCAAAAATTTAAGACTAACTATGTACCTAATATAATCTAATGTGCTCAGTAGTTAACACTTTTTGAACCAACTTATCAAATCCTGGAAAGATTAAAATAGCTTTTTAATAAATAAATATTATAAGTAAACATGGTATAAAGAGAAATCAAGCGTCAAACAATATGACAGATTCCGAGAATCTAGATTGGTCTAACATCAGTAAGGTTGTGTAACAGCACTGAAAGCAAGAAAAAGTTCAATAATTGAAAAAAAAACCTTGGTGGCTATATTGTAAATAAGGCTTATATGAAAGTGATTAGAATAAATTGTATTCGTTTTACGTATGATTTACGACGTCTGTTTGTATCCACGATAATATCAAGATGGCATAATTCTGAAATAAACACTATGCCACCGGTGGTAGTGGTCACCGTCATACTTAACAGAGCAGAATAGTTTTGCGGTTTGGTTTATGTGTATCACTTGGTAATGACAACGTTAGATTCATACACCCTTGCCTATTTATATTTCACCAGCAGCAGCCACACGTGCAGCTCATTTTTACGCTGTTGTTATTTTACCACTTTTCTTGCCAAGAGAAAGCCTGTCTGCACCATTTACTGTAGCCACAACGCAAACTTTAATCTCCATCCGCTGTTGTTTGCCCACAATGCATGTAACTATGCACCAACAACCTACCATATTCATAATTTAAACAACGCAACGAGGACAAGGCTAAACACAACCGGTCTGGTAGTCGTTTGATACCCCAAGGCAACTTTTTATCAACTGAGTAAGTATACGATGATTATGATAATCTTATGTTTTTGATTGCTGCTTCATATTACCAAGCATATATGTACATCACTGGAAGCGGCAGCAAAACAAGAGAACATCCTCGTCAACAACACCGCTGCTACTTCAGCTACCACTATTATTACAACTTGTACTATGTCTGCATTTGTCAGACGTTCCCTAAAGAATTTCTCATCAAAATCTTGTCTTGCTGCTAATTTTACACATGTTTCACTTTTTATCATATACAAGAAATTTCTCACCGTCTCCGAGAAGGCAAACAGAAATGAACGGTCATGGCGGTCGCCTTCTCAAAATCTCAATGGATAATATACAGCCTTCACTTGTGGTTGTGGTGGCACAAAGTAGAGCTATTGTGATGATGACGACAGTGGAGGCTTCTTACTTACCGTCAGGTCTGTGATGTGCGGCAATATGTCTAGAAAACTAGGTATAGATGGTGAAAGTCAGTGAGGTTTGATGGAATAAATATTAGATAATATATGTTTAGTTTAGGCGTGGGCTTTATATCTAATACACACGACAAGACCGCCCATCATACAGAGTATTGCTGTCCCGAAGGAGGAAAGTTAAAAGAATGTATCCTGGCAAAAATATTTGCTAGTTAGTAGATTCATACATATATATGTATTTATGTACTATTAGTATCACAAAATCTGATTACATTTGACAGCCCCTTTTTTATACAAAAATTCCGCCACTTCAGTTGCTAGAAGTAGCAACAAGGTAAGTTATAATGAATAAAGGGTACATACACATAGTTTGACAGGACAACAAGCAAAGTTTATTAAATGACTGAGCATGCCAATCTAAGAAGGCTATCATTGAGAGCATTTCTCTCAAGAAAATGGAAAAACGTGGGTGCGTGGGCGTGGGAACACAAACAAGTACACACGTACAATAAATAAATGTTTACTTGGCAGGTTAAGTTGTACAAGAAACGGACGTGTACGAACCCAAATACGATAATATTTTTTGAAGTAAATGTATATAATATTATCAATGATACATAGACTATTGTGCTCACGCACGTCAGCGATTCACCACAGGTAATATACGTAGCTGTGAATTTTCAACCCTTGGTTTCATTTCTCTCAGTCCGTTTATTCAGATTGAAAGAAGCAAAGTTGATCGCTGTGCATCAAAGAGAAAGTTAACTTTCACCATTGTAGTGTTTCAGGATGCACTTTCTTTCTTTCAGACAGCAAAAAGCTGACTCCGTCTTCAAAAATATAACAAGAGTAGACCTCGAAGACACATAAGTTTACGAGCAAATTACCATACGTGCTCACAAGACATCAAGACATTGCATATTTTACAAGATGGGATAAGATGCTTGCATAAGGAATGAACGAGGAGGATCAATGAAGGCATTTTTGTCACAAGAGTTTTGAGAGACTGGTGGTGCTTCCATGTTTTCAGCGTGTTTCGTAACACGACAAAAATAGGGGCAAGGAAAGCAGTCAGAAAACATGATTATCTTTTACTCTCCGGGTTTCAAAGGAAAAGTCCCTAGATTACAAGGAAGAATAGTTTGAATAGTATTAGCTTACCATGCTACTGAAGCCAATCGCCGTGATATTTACGGTGATAACTTTTCACCAGAAACTTAAGTTACCTTATTCTCAACCATGCTCACGATGATCATGAGTGCCGCCAATATATAGAGAGCTTGTTTTGTAACCGTTGTGTTGTTCCTGCCATCACTGCTATTATTATCCTGTGCTCCGTTGTGGATTGTGGATAATATTTACCTATTGTGTATTCATTTATGTATGACCATGCCCTTGTTTGTTGCTTTTGTGCGTCTTACGTAATCTCATCTATTTAGTCTTCTTCTTCCCAGCAGTTGCCCTCCTATAGTTATCATCATCGTCATCCTTTCTTCTTGACTCTTATCCCCTTGATAATACTCTGAACCTCTCTTTACACTTTATCCTTCACTGCAACAGAAGAGCAGCAAACCCAACAACTTGTGAAGGTTGAATAACCACAAGAATGAATTCAACGCCATGTCATGTGAAAACCCATGGCGAAAATTTTAGATAACCATTATCACAGTTATGTGCGGACCCATGCTAACAAATGGTGATATGCTGCCGGGCCCAGTTTACTGGGTCTGATGGCAAGCAATTCTGAGATACAATAACTTGCATTTTCTTTTCAGGATTCGTTTTGTTCTACAGGATTTTGGTCGTTACTTCTTCGTCATGTATCAGAACGTTATCGTATATGAGAATTATGAAACAAATGCATGTGCAGAAAAGGGAGCCTTCTGATCCCAACAAAATTATGACACACTTATACCACCTTCGCCTTCCTCTTCTAGCAACGCAAAATAATGTAAGTTTAAAGTACCTATGTACTCCTAAGCCATTACGTAGACGTTTGAGTAAGTCAAAAAAAGAGAGCATAATGTATACGGTGGAATACATGTTATCTACCTCTTGACAATATTTTAAACCCTTTTCCACCCTTCTCAGGCTTAGTGGTGTCAAATGACAACATGTTATGGTGTGAGTACAATGATTCCAATTTCAGTAGAAAGCACGATTTTTTATGTTTATGGAATTCAAATAAAAGGACAACAAACATAACGAGTTAAAGGTACATATATGTAGGTATGTATTATACAATTTTTTCATATTGTCATTATTATCACTATTATTCCTAGCTGTTACGCAGGAAGGAAATCGAAATCCCATCTATAGATATCAAATTACGCAGTACATTCATGTAACAGCAAAAGGAACTATTTTCACTACCATGGTGTTCTATAACAACACGTTTTTATCACGGCCAACTTTGATGATAAGATTCAAAGAGAGGTAGAGTGAGTGGATGCTATTGCAAAGAAAAGCACTCACCGTCACAATCGTCATAGCTATCATAAGTGTCGGAATAATAATACAGCAATCTCATAATATTCTGTTTCCTTTTCCCCATTTTTCTATCTGAAAACTTTTCCCAGGTTTTTTCTGCATTAGAAAAGGATTTTTACCATCACAGTGCAGCAATAATAGCAAAGTTTTATCAGCCAAAAGACATAACACATGTGTTAAAGTTAGTTTCAGGGTATAGGTGGGTGAGTGAAGGTATGCAACAATAGTAATAGTTGTAGCAATAATAATAAGACGAAGAGGAATATTGTAATATTATGAATGTTTTCATTGTGCATGTTGTTGTAGTGCTTGATGTGCAGAAGATGTAACAGCAGGAGCAATGCATTATGAAAGTTTGGAAGAGAGCAGAGGAGCAACACACAAGAATGGAGAAAGTGTCAGAGAATAACTAGATAAAATTTTCTCATGATAAACGGACCAAAGCTGTCCTGACTGTAAAATGATATAGGAGGAAATAAATCTTTTTCCAAATAGTGCAGAGACAGAGAATGTACAGAGAGACTGTAACAAAACAAGGGAAAGCCGGTAGGCTGATGCAGGGCAAAAGAGGCGAGCTAAAGCACCAACTTTTCGAGGACGCATACAAACACTTTGAGTTGGAAATGTGTGTAGAAAGCAACATTTTATGATGGGGAATATTATTAATATTATGATAAAGAAGATTGTTGTTAAGCCGTTATAGTATCATCCATATAAAATGAATTACATATCAAGTGTGCATGGTATAAAACGTACATGTTTTGCTACATTTTTCTATCTTCACGGTATCCAACGCAAAGTATTCTTGTCATTGGTGGGGGCAAGAAAAAGGGTAGTAAATATTCAGGGAAAGTACAAGTTAAAGGTATGCATGAACTACACCGTCATTTATGTATATAAAGGAAGAGGATAGCAAAATGTGTGAAAAGAGTGGAAATCAGCAAAAATACTTAATTGAACAATTGATAGTTGTGGCGCTGGGTGACTGTGATTATTTATAGTGAACACTTCTGCTTCCGCGGTGGTGGGTACTATTTTGCCTTATTTACCAACGTTTATCTAACTTGCTATTCAGTTTCAATCCGAAAAGACTTCAAGTAAATACGTAAATAAAATGTAGCTTAGCTGTCACATGAAAATGGCGTTGTTTTTACTGCGGCTCATGTTACATAAGTTACATATAATCATATAACAGTGTTTATTAAGGAACGCTTGAGCTCCTTTATAAGGATACTTTGTTAGTACGTCCGACCGTCCGGCCATACATACCCACGATATCTCGAAACCTTCTCAATTTAGAAGTTGTATAGCGCAAGTGACAAGCCATTCAACCCGTCTATTCTTCCTGTGTGCGTGTATGGTACTATATTTTCCTGTATGGTTTAACAGAAACAGCCATTTCAAACTTTCAAATTTTGGTGTTTTAGCTTTCTTGTATACACCAGTTTTGAATTTTGATTTCTAAAATCGATTGCATATCAACATTTATCGAGGTCATTGATATCGAACTAAATCAGCTATTAGCACCGTTAAGATTTTTTAAACTCATTTGTTAGTACTATAGTCATGTGACAGATATACCTGTGCTCCTTATTTACGGCTTACAGTGGTGTATTGTGTGTGTGTCGAGTCAATGTTCTTACGTAACGCAACGTTCTGGTCCGCTAAAGTGGAAGCTGACATTTTGCTAATTCATCGTTATGTAACTACTTAAGTAGCTTAGTGGCTCAGCTATTTTGATAAATTCATTGTTTTCTCGCTATTATCATGACATTCTATGGATTTGGATAATGAAAGCCAAACCATTGCTATAAATGATGAGACCGAGTAAATATTATGCTTGATTTACCGCCAACGTTCATGGTAACATCTCTTCTCTTCATGTAACTCACTCGTTATACTACGTGCGTGTGCATGTCTCTCTCACGTGCTTTGACAATGAAAAAATAATCAACTACAAAATTGCTAATTAAGGCAGCGAAAATAAATTTATCAATTTGTGGAGAAATTCCTACCAACACTAGTGGAATAACGGACACATTGTAAGTGGTCTGATATACAAATTACAATGGGCGTTGGAACTCTAAATTTGTTTCATGCGAACATCAGATTTACGTCTTGTATAAACACAAACGGCAGCATATTATTAAATATAGCGTGCCCTTTCCTTTTACACCATTTGAAACATGGTCAAACATATTAATTTTATCTCTGTTTCCCACTCATTCATTCAAACATGCACTTTCCATTTCCATCTCTGCCAGAGAAGCCTACGAACAACTCAGCGACAGCAACAGAAATAGAAAGGAACAAGACAAACGGAGCAGCTATATCGTTGCGACTACTAAACAAAGTCAGTGAAAGGGATGCGTTCGCTCTTCATTAAGATCACCAGTAATGGGTAGCTGACGGGCTGCAAATGGAAAATTATTTCACTTCCACAGGGCAATCATTCTCGTGTATACTTAGTCTGTACAGATGTTCAAGAAGCTATAATAATGCAGCTTTTCCTGGTTCAAAATGACTGCTAACACCACCAACGAAACAAGCGATGGTGATCACCGTGGCTGTAACGATGCTACGCTGTAACGGCAAGTGGAGGTATTCTTCTAACCGAAACCCTATCAAAGTCAGTCTGCAGATTCCAAACACTTAAAATCCGTATTATTCCATTTCCATTTCGCACCATCTTCCCTTCTTTCCGCTCTCCAACCATTTCTCCTCTGAAAACAAGTTGTACAACAAGCAATCATAATGTATCTACTCAGAATATTGTAACTCGTGTTATTAGGAATGTGAATATATGTAATTATGTGTTTCCTTTATGCATACCATTTACCATTGTCGCCATCATCATCAGTAGTAGCAAGCAATGGAACTCAACCACACACACACGCATTATTCACATTATATTATTCTCCCTGCAAATACTTGAGCTTGCATAATATTCTACTTTATTATGAATGAATGAGTAGAGAAAGCAGTGAGGAGAGAAAGTGCGTGGTAGAGAGAGATGAAAACTGCTTACCACTTCAGTTTTTTGGAATAATTCTGCTAACCAAAACCGTCATCATCATCCTTTCGTTATCATTATCATCAACAGCCATTTTAACCAGCAATAGTATTGCTCCTGTTGCAAAAAGCCAGTTTTCTGCTGATATTCCCAAAAACTTGAACTTCAGCAACATTATTTCCATGTAGATTGTGGAACATCAACATCATCCTTCCCGAGCAAAAGAGACATGACGATGCCGAAACGCAAGATAAAACTACTCAACTCACTGCTTCTCTTATGCCTTTTCCACGTGGTGCGTTTGGCCATTTATTTGCTGATAATGTGGCAGACCGAATACATCAACTAATGCGTATAATAAGTATATATACAAAAGTGCAAACTCCTTCATAAATGACATAAATGAAAGCTTTCACTGATGGTAATACAATGATAATGTTTTCGATAATAAAAGCGCCTAAATGCGTGCATAGAAAATAGGTAGCATACTTTTGTACTTACTCTCTGACATTATTCCATACTTTTGCTTCAGATTCCTTGAATTGAGATTTGTGGTCCGGAAAATAATGGGCTTTGACAACAGAGCCTGTACAATTTCATTATACAAACTTTTCCCGATACAATTTCGCACTAATGCATTAATGATGATGTAATTGATGTAATGTTTTCATTCACTCTTTGACGTAATGTGCTAAAATTATGAAATGTTCATGGACCGTCCTCCCATCAGCCTTCTGTATTTTTGACCTTTCTAAACAACCCCAACACAATCCGAAAACTTTATAGAACATGAGATTTTGCATGCACACATTTTACACGCTACGTACCAGAACCTATGTTATATTTACAACCTATTGTGTAACGAATGAGGAATGTTAATTTTTTATAGAGAGACTGTAAGCATCTGGTTTTTAGCACTTTGGCCAAGTAATTGAAACAGAAGGTACTATTTATTTTTTCTGCGAGTGTATATTCTGCTTATCTAAACTTAAAAGTGAATGTAAAAGTCACTGATACAAAGAAAATTCCCCAGAACATTACCCTCCTCTTTACCTATTGATTTGGAACGGTTTGTTTGGCTGGATTGACTACGAACACCTCCCTGTCCCGGCTGTTGGTTGCTAAATGTGCATGCATAAAAATATTAGACTACAATAATAATAAAAAAGTCTGCCGAGTGAATCGCTAATGGGTTGGCATAAAATGGGATGTACGAGAGGGAGGACTTGAAGGAGCAACGGTTATATTTTTAAACTGACAGCTCAGACAGGCGTAGCCGTGAGTCTGGTAGTTATACTGACGATGATGATGATGATATACCTTGCCATCAGAAAAAATATTATAGTGGTTTCAAATATCTTTCGTTATTTTTAAGTGCATGTATGCTTACGTATGTTCTTCGTAGAAAAAAACGCTATCATCTTCGAAGGAGTTCTCCCTTTCCTCTCTACTTTTTTCCGCTTCACTCCTTTCTTTATTCTCCGTATAATATTATCTGGCATTTTTATTATTAATATTCTCATGGTGAAATATTATAGAATAATTACGAAAAGTTAGCTTTGTCGTTTTTCTTTTGCTTCGAGGAGTATAGGAAAACCTCAAACACAACTTCCCAGACTTCTTCTCAACTTTCTTTCTCTCCGACGAAAAGAAATAATATTAAATAAAACACCCACTGATTTAATGGTTTTGTCTAAAAAAAGGCGAAAATGGCGATGAATATGAATTTTGTATTCATAACATAGAATAGATTCTGGTAAGGTAACTCATCGCAACTCCTACGCAGCAAATAATATTTCGTTTTTCCACCGCTCATATCACCGTTACTAAGGATGCTGTCACTAACGCTACCACCACCACTTTAAATAAAAACAGGCGTTAAATAATCATACAAAATTCCATCTAGCTAACCAGAATATGCATACATTATATCCGTACTTCTTTGATCATCATTATAATAATCACGGTGGTTTTTCTCCTCTACTACTGCCACTCCTGAAATGCTAAAGTGAAAGAACAAGTTTGAAATGGTGTGAGGATAGTAATGATGGCGTGTGATGATGAATTTAAAATGCTCACACACCTACACGTCCCATCATCATCATCACTTTCTCTTCAGATTTCTGAGTGTTGTGCATGCATACATAAGTGAGTAATATAAGGAATAGTCACGTCCCATCAGTCATCATTATCATCATACTACTACTATCACCACTGTTCTAGGCCCCTTCGTGGAACAGGAACACCTGGCTAAAAGAGAGAAAAAAGTGATAGCAGATTTTTTGTCTTTCTTCTACAAGTTAGTCCTCGCTGTCCCGATGACGTTAATCTAGCAGGACTACTTGTTCCCTTCATACGTCCGTATATATACCAGTTATACATGGTTACTCACATACGACAAGAAAAGCAGTAAAAAAAGTGTTAGAGAAGCTGTTTCCCGTCTCTCTTCTCATTTCTTCCTGAACACTACCATACCCATCATCATCAGTATCAGCAGCGGCACCACCGTTACCACAGAAAAAAAGATGATCGACCTCAAAAAAGGAGAAAAAATTTGTCTTTTCTTTTCCTGCTCCTCAAAAGCAATAAATCCTACCAATCCACTTTTGTCTCCATTTTTTTCCAAGAAAAAAGAATAAGAAAAAACTTTGCTGCCGCTCAACAACTAAGCAAGAAAAAACGTGGCAGTGAGTGGGAAAAGGCAAGAAAGATACTTATATTAACGAACGAGGATATAGGGAATGAAGGAGGAGAATACAGAAAGAGAAAGAAAGTGATTCGAAGGCGAATGACTATATGGCAAGGAAACAGGAGACACTGTAAGGCAAATTTGCTACTATACTCTAAAACACGAACAAAGACAAGTGGCAAAGGAGTAAAAAACACTCAGGAAAGAATAGGAAAAAAAGAAGCTTCTGTAAGTCGTTTGCCCTTACTTGTCTTACAAGGTGTTAATTTTCCAGAACAAGCGGCACTCTTTATGGCTACTTGTGTGTGTATATGTATGTCTGTCTCCGATATAAATACATCTATTATTAGAATAATAAGTAGTGTAAAATGGCGACTAGTCCAACAGTACTTGGAACAGAACTGCTGTATAGCATTTATAACGTTAGTATTTAACGAAGCCATGATCTCCTATCTATCTGTAGTCTAACTTTCCCATCATCATCATCATCATCACCGTCAGTAACACTTCTGCTTCTATAACAGCAGCATCAGTGCAATAATTTTTTTTCTTCAGGTTGCTCCACTGCTGTTTGCTTTACGCAGTCAAAATGTAGTCTGTCTATATGGGATTGTATATCCTTTTCCTATAGTTGCGCTTGTTATATGACCATCGCTACTACACCGATATGGATAGTATAGAGAACTGCCTGTGAAGTTGTGCCGCTTTTATGTAATAATGATGTAATAAATGGTTCAATGTGGCACGATAATTTGCGGATTTCTATGTTCGCCGCCACCATCACCAGTAGCATCCAAGCCATCGCTGATTCTCCTAAAAGTATAGTAGTCGTGAACGAAGCGGGCTTTCAAAGAGGACGACATCATTCGTTGTCTAAAAGAGGCAATGATGACTTTCACAGGAGAGTATCATTAAAGTAAAATCTCCTCATTTGCAGGGCATCACCGCAATACAGCAGCTTTATAACTTTGCACATGGAGAACTACCACCGTTACCGATGATGAGCTTTTATAGGAGCAAATAGTAGTAACTTATTGACGACCGTAGAACAAGTGTGGGTACTTATAGTAGTAGTAAAGGGCAGCATACTACGTGCACAAGAATATTTATGGGTTTATATAAAGATTTTCAGCATTTCGTACTCCTAATTCTCAAAATTTGCAGGTCTGGAGGGGAAATGCCAGTGTTTTAGATAATGACGATGACAGGAGAGTGGGAGTAGGAAGTGACACGAATGATGATGGCAGTAGTGGCGGTAACATTAGTAGTTTGAAGAGGTGTGCAGTGGAGGTGGTAGTCAGAAGAAGGCCGGGAAATAATACATGTCACGTTATAATCATCATCATTACCACATGCACTGATAGCATTTCCCTTGAATTCCTAATAATAGGGGGCATGCTAGTTATTAGTTGGAAATAAAATGGGACATTACGACGAAAGGATGATAATTTGCAATTACAATATGATATGACATGAAAACAGGAATTCTGGTGATTTGTGTCGCCGATGGTGCTTTCGAGGTAGAATTTTGCATGCATGCTTGATGTTTTTTCGGCTATGAACTTTTGTTTCTATAAAAAAGTGCTCAACAGAGGATATATGAACAGAGGAGAAAGTAAATGGTGAAATAAAATGGCTAATAAAAAAGAGCACTTTGAATCCGAAAGCGGAATATCTCTGATTTCTGACAGGGTAATGGAACACAGGGTAGAGATTTTGGTGGGACAAGTGTTTGATGAAAAGTTATACGTTTTCATGTCTCGCTTTCCCTTATCTATGGGATCTGTGGTTTCTCTCTGCTTTACTGTTTCTCTCCGTCTGAATCAGCTTCGCAGACACGGAGAGAGGAGATAAGAAGCTCAAACGGATAAATCTTCAGTTTTTCACTGTCATTGTCTTTTACACGCACATCTCCACGCAGCTACGGTCGAGATTACGTATAACACGTAGCACGCAGACTTTAATATAAAAGTCCTAGACGGTAGTGATTTGATGTCTATGTACAATATTGCTAGTGTATATTTATAAGTAGGAAATGAAAAAAGGAGAAACCAGAAGGCAACTTGAATGTAACCTTATTTCTCAATAAAACGATCTCCCTCGAAAGTAAGAAATACGCTGTTGTTTGTGTATTTCTTAAAAAATTTATGGCATATCGTCATGGTTATGTAACAGTACGATATTCTTCATCGTTTCCTTTCTTCCTAACTTTTCTTCCCTTTTGTCAAAATGTTTCACATATCAAGATACATAGTTTGTTTGCTTGTTTGTAGAGACGCTCATGATCTGTAGATGCTATATATTGTTGAATATTTTTCATCCATATTTTCTACAAACATAAACCGTAATAAATAAATTTTGCTATGGTTTTTGCTGCTGAAACATTTTCCCCATTTTCTCATATCGAGAGCATAACCACAAAATCGATTCGTTGTTGTTTGTCTTTCGGTATGCCAGTCTCTCATATGAACTACAATTCAAATAATAGCAATAATAATAACAATGCCAACCAATTCCTTTGTCCTGTTCGCAAACAGCAACAACAAAACCAACTCCGTTGCTATAACCTCCGGTTTAGCTACTGCTGATGAAATTGCGAAAGTGTTCTTGAGGTTGTGACACCGACTTCTTCTTCACGTTCCCTTTCCCTCTCCCTGAAAGGAATAATATTATTAACATTGTGAATCTGTTGACATTCTAGGAGAACCCAGTAACCCAGCCAGCACACACCAGAAGGAAAATATCAACAGGGAAGAAACCAAATCATATACATAATAGCAGCGGATAATACATTTCCGAGGTGAAAATGGTTTCATCACAGGAAATGGTTCATTGGCTTTCCCTCTTGTTGTTGCCATGAAACTTGGCTTTACCAAACTTATAACCATAATATTATGTTACGACAGTAGTTGTGATGTTGTTGTTGTTACGGATGCTTTTTAATAATAATAAAAAGGAAAATGAAAGAGAAGCTTTTGGTATGCCAGTGGCAATCATACAAGTACTTATTTCTCTGAAGGGATGGAAAAATCAAAGTGTACAATTTTCAATGGTAACAATACCATTTAATAGTTTCCGACATACTTACATGACATTATATCTTTATAGTTGACATTATACATACTATATAAACTTGTATTAGGATAACAATATGGACTTGTTCTAATTTTCTGTCTTTGTCTTTCTTCTTTTGTTTCGGATTTCCCCTCTCCGTCTCACGACAGACATAATTTCATGCGGTGAAATAGGAAAAAAAACCTTGACTGACATCATCAACACCGTTCCTTGTCACCACGGAACCTAAAGCAACTGTAAAAGAATAGATGGCCCATATTCCGAGCTTGGTTTAGTTACACCTTGAAATTGCCAGTGCTAAAAGTTTAGGCATGTTTTTTGTTCGCATACAAAACATTATTGCCAGTCCTTACCCACTTTCGGATTCATAGCCTGAAAAGCTCGACAAAATTCATTGTGTCACTACGATAATAATAATAAGCAAGAATGTATCTGTCGTGTGAAAGTATGTGTGTGTACACTCAAGTTGAAAAACGGAGTACGTGTGTAAGAATGACTGTGTCTGGCGTTGCCTGATGCTGATGCTCCTAGGACAACAACAAAATATAATAATATCACTGGTGATGGTACTGCAGCACAAGCTATTCTTTGTTGTAAACAATCATTTTTATCCGTCACCAGGAAGGCGGATGAAAGAGCCTGTCCGCCGTCGCTCGGGCACCATTAATAAATGTGACAAGAGAAAAAGAAAGGAAAAAGGGAGAGATGGAGGAAACTATTGCTTGACGAGGAAGCAACTGCTCGTCCTTGTATGTATGTAAGCAGTAGCACACACGTTCCAAAAATCCATCCACACACATATATTTTTAATAACATAACATAGCCACATGACTTACTTTTCACTATTATCACTGAATTCTGCACGAAGGCGCCTTGATACTCCTGCTATTTATCAAAAATTATATATAATAAGTAATATCATCATATTAGCATGGAGAAATTTTTGAACGCGGTAGCGCTGCCTATAGATGCATAATGTATGAAATGTATGTCTTCATTCACGTTAGCAGGCTGATTCTACGCCGGGTTTGACAAAAACATTAGATAAACCATATTCCTTATATTTATCAGCAAAATGGTTGTATTCACATAATGCCCACCTCAATATATAAAGTTATCCTCCATCTACTTTCTTCTTCCCAATGGTGCTGTTGTTATTTTGGAACAAGAGAGAAAGCGTGAGAGAAAGAGAGGAAAAATACTGGTAAAGTAAGAGGAAGAGGTTATACACGATTAGATTATGTTATGATGTGTGTTTTATCCGGGAAAGTGAGAGAAAAAGTAGTACAAGCAAAAGCATGAGCTGTGGAAGTTTTTTTAACAACGTGTATTTCATGGTGAAAGAAGAAAGGAGGGGAAGGGAAAGAGGAAGACACATATGGGCAAAACTAATTTGTGTTTTGAACTGCTACACAGCTACCACTACCGTTGCAACAACAACAACATACTTTTGCTACTAGTACTAATACCACGTGTTATTATTATTAATATTATTATTATATATTTTGGTATGCGAAATATTAAACGGTATAATTCATTCTTGTCATAAATCTTGGGGAACGAACGGGAACAAAAACGTGCTTTGGGTGCTGTACGATGTGGACGTTTAGACTTGGACGTATACACACAACACACACGTCGTGGTCGTCGACGCGCGGAGACTGGTGGCTGTGTGGAAAGAGGAGTAGCACTCTGAAAGGAGATACTGGATGGCCATGAAATGAAAAGCAGAAACAGCGAAAGTTAGCAAAGTAGCGGGCCATGGTGGTCGTAGCGGTGGTGATGGCGGCGGCAACGAACTCTTAAACCCAATGCATTTTGTACATTATGTGAACAAGCTCTCGTAATGTTTATATAAAGGAATGGAGGGAAGACGGAGCAAAAGAGAAAGTAAAACAAGTTCAAAGAAGTCAGAAAACCACTATTATAACAACAACAACGACTACTACCACTACAGTTACCCGGATCCAGACTATTGGTATATCAACTTGTGCTACTGTAACATTACAAAGGGAGAAAGAAAATCGAAACGCTTTCTTCTAAATATCCTGTTTCTCTACACTTTTCTTCAGCTTTCTCCCTCTCAACCGTTTTGAAAGTATGTAGAATAATATGAAGTAGTAGAAGAAACGATAATAATAATATTGGTAGAAGCAGAAGTAAGGGACGGTGGCAATGCGTATGAATCCATGCATACTATTTTTGTAAAGGAGATGGAAGC
This sequence comes from Coecobrya sp. COE2, assembly GCA_027743765.1. NCBI lineage: Eukaryota > Metazoa > Arthropoda > Collembola > Entomobryomorpha > Entomobryidae > Coecobrya > Coecobrya sp. COE2. The sequence continues at coordinate 27,357 of JAHZMV010006394.1, forward strand.
GAGAAGAGGAGAGCGGGAAGCGCTCACCACTTTTTCTTTTTTTCAATATACCCGGGCCTCCCCCTGGTCGTCGCCTGTGAGAAGAGACCTAAGGAGGAAGGCTTTTGACTTTGGTTTTTCGTTTCAACCTTGTCGTTTTCCCTGATACGTACCTTAGCTTGCTTGGTCTTCCAGAGAAACTTACATAACACTGCGGCTTTTTCACTTTCTCCAGTTTCCTATCACTCTGTATACTTAGGTGTATGTATTTATGCGAGCCTATTTTCCTTTTTTCTGTATTATGCATACAGATTTGTATGAAAAGTAGATATTTATGTAAAATAAGAACCAGGAGAAGAAAACGAAGACGGAGCAGATGACATGGTATTAAAAGACTTGCTTCTTCCTTTTGTGCCGTCGTGGTGGCAGCAGTATTGTCTTTCTTCCAGGAAAAATCATTGAATCCTTATTCCTACTTAATACTCTGGTGAAATCGGGTACAATTGATAGAAACGTCCTCCTTTCTCTCTTTTACTCAGAGTTTCAACCACTATCAACTAGAATAACATACACACGTCTTTTCTCCTTTCGAATGGACTACTAAAATTGATGACGAGAAGAAAGCAAATGGCAAGAAAAACAATACAACAAGATGATGATAGAGATGATACATGTGTCTTGGGTATTGCACAAATGGTAAAGTATGGATATGGAGCATTTGCTTCGATTTCCTTTCCGTTCCATCATGAAATGGAAAACCGACCCAAATTTTAAGTATGTTCCGTGCAGCTTTAGACTCCACTTTCATTTTTGATCTGTTTTCCTCTTGTCCCGTGTTTACGTTTTTCCTTGCGAGACTTTTCACTTTCCTTTACATTTCCTTGGCATTGTTTCCTTGTCTTCTGTTTCTTTTTGTTGTACCGTTTCGTATGCAGCATTGTTACCCTTCCATTTTAACTTGTACTTAATAGTATAAATCGAATGAAAGTATCCATTTGTCCTCCTTTTCTCTCTTGATGATCTGTGCTGGCAACCATCACTTGCTCCTTTCCGCATTAAATCCTTCTGAAGTATATACAAACGTATGCTTATCCCTACATTTTGTCATCGGCATCTTCACAAAACAAGGAGAGAGAGAGGCGTAGTGATAAAAAATAGGATAGCAAGCTGTTCCTTGTTACTCTTCGCATTTATTATTCTCGTGCAGTACCAGCATGCAGCTAGCACACTTTTCACCATCAAAAAGTCTTCGTGATGCGATGCTAATGCAAAAAAGAAGTAGAGTCAAGGAAGGGGCAGTGGTCAGCCAAGTAATAGCAGTACTGGAGCATCAGCAGTGTTCGCAAAAGAAGCGCCTGGTTACCTACATTTCATCGTGATCGCATTAGCATCCTCATACCTTCTTGCTCTGACCTGTGCACGAAGAAGCTAGAGCAGCATGAAAAATTACGATGAAACCATCCATTTCACTACTAAATGCATTTCTCCTTCTAGAAGCAGCAGCTTCCGCTTACGTGAATTGAATTGTCCTGCCTGTTTGTCTACTTATGTATCTTCTTCCTCTCTGTGATCTCTTTCTTGTGTATACATTATGTATACAAAAAGTGAGGAAAATGGAACACCAACATTGGAAGAAAGAACGAGTAAGAAGGATGATATGTGCTTTGTGAATGGAGGACCGAGTTGAGTTTCGCTCTGTGTGTACATCTTGTGGAGAGAAATGAGATGGCCAAAACGATAATGGTCTGCTTCTGGAATGGCAGCCTTCCGTTGTCCTAGCAGCGTTGAAAGGCACATGTACGGATCACTGGAAAGATTAAAGTCTGTCATAACAATAATATGTCTTGTGCACTTCTGTCACTTTGATTATAACAAATAATATCATTTTCCATTATGCCAAGGCAAGAGAGACAGAGTGAGAGAGGAGGGTACTGTCAACCAATATAGTTTATGCCCTATAAGGATAATATAAATAAATACATATTGGCCTAGCTAAAGACGCAATTAAGTATAATGCTTGCTCCTGGAATACTGTATATAGAACCTTGTGTAAAATATATCCGACGTGTTACGATGACGGTTTTATTGTTCTGTGACGACACTTGTACGATAAAGATAACAGGGAGAACACTTTACATCTTAGCTCGTATAAATATTTAGCAGGTCTTGATGGGTGATGTGTACATAGACATGTGAAGTATAATATATTAACAATGGATATATGTAAGTATTTATGTACACATACAGAAATAAATTGTGATAGAGATATTGCCATGGACGGGATAATAAGTGGAAACTGGGAGAATGTCTTCTTTTGAAATGGCTTATTTGAACGTGCGGTATGGCGGCGGAGAGAGTAGCAGCGGCGGCGGGAAATAGTCGTGCCAGAGAAACCGTGTAGACATTTCATTAGGAAGATAATGGAATAACCTTATACACGGTTACACAAAGCGATTCTCGACTCTCCCTCTTCTACGTCGTTCCTTGTACATTTAATACTACAACAACTAGCACTGTTACTACTAATATTACTTGTTAGAAGGAAAGCGGTTGTAGTAGTAGTTGTGGATGTTTTATTATCTTGCTTATTATTATGGGTACAACATACACCGATTTGCTGTTAAGCTCAACATGGATAAAAACAAGGACAGGAGTATAAGGGGATTCCTTTGCTGTCAAAAACTAGGCCAGAGAGCTCACTCTTCTTTTTTCCTTTTCTCTCACTCTCTTCCTCTCCGTCTCCCTTTCACTGTCTGGTTTTCTTGTACAAATACTAAATGTACAATGAGAATGTACATAATATATGTGTATATAAGACAAGATTCGTGAGCATTTCGGTGATAAGGCAAACAGGGTAGACATTGGGAAAGAAACTGGATGAATGCATGGAATGATAGAGAAATGTTTCTACTTAAGTGATCATTAGATGATGGTAAACTTTGCTACTGCTGCTGCTGCTCTGGAATGTATGTCGGTGTGTCGCTTTGCCTGCTTGTGTGACTGAGTATGTGGTGTCAGTATCCGTAACCAAAATAATGGTTCTTCGGCAGAGGTGGAACACTCCACCACACACGTGATTATGGAAAGAAACTAAGAGTGAAAATGAGTGAGTGAGTGTGAGAGGGAAAGAGAAAGCATTTTATTTGTAGACACACAATAAATTCGAATAAATTCGAGGGAAAGAGCAGATGACAATGGAGTGAGAGATGTGTCTTTTGCATTTCCTGGGTTTCTATTTCTGCCGGTACTACTACTACTTTAGGAACATGTAAACTTTTTTTGTATTTATATAACCGAAAAGAATGTAGGAATAATAACAATGGAATGCGAAATCCAGAGGTGATGGTAACGCTGGTACTACTAGTGTGGTGATAGTAGCACAGCACGCATTATACATAGAAATAATAATGGCGTTAGTTAGTAGAACGCAACAAACTAGCTTTAAATACCAAGAGACTGATTGTCCTACTCTGAAGTGATAAGATATTAATCTAATGGAACTGGTGCAGAACACTCATATATAACTTGTGTTTACGTGCTACAGAGCTGGTTGCCTCTAGAGTAAATGTAGTTGGCGATAGAGTGGGAGCTATATATAGCTTGGCTGGTCTGGTAGCATCAACGGCGGCCGAGAAGAGAAAGCTTTTTGAACGTACGTTTTTTTCCTTCCTCATCTTCGTTCTCTCTGATCCTGAAGTATGGTCGTAGTAATGTAATATAAAGTAATAATGGCAAGTGTCACGACGTAAAAGGAACGCGTATATACATCAACAACAAAAAGCAAATTGCAATGAATTCCTGGAAAGAATAGAAATACCAGTCAAAATAGTGTTTGAGCTTTTGGGAGACGACAAGGATGATGGTGGTGCTAGTGGTGGTGACTGACTGAATGAATGGCCGGATAGCTGCAAAACGGGGAAACGAGAAGGAGACACATAAGAAGTCAATATGAAAAGTGGTTGGCTGTTGTTGCTGCTGCTGCAAAATTTGTGTATTTGTCTGTCTATACGAATGCATATTATGAATTCAATATAAACCAAGACACTTTATGTATATTACATTATGCAGCTTTTAAAACTATGTGTATGTGCGTGCTCTCCAATTCCGCCGTACTTTTTGAATTCTTCATGTATATCGTAGATTTATTATATGGCATAACACTAGTCATGCATGTCACAAAAGTCTGTGTGATAAATAGTGGTATTGAAAAGAAGAATAGAGTCTGCAGTCTCCCTCTCCTCTACTTTCTCTTTCTCTCTCCTTCCTAAAGTTCGTGTTACGCACGTAGCAGTAGCAGCCGCTGCCACCAGAAAACTTTGTTCTCTTTCAATTGCTCTGGTATATTGTATACATGCTCTTTGAATGTATGAGCATGTGTTTTTGTGTGTGCAGAAAACTTGAAAATGGGACAAACACAAACTTATAAGAGGAAATATCACATAAGACTCAGGAATCTATATTTCTGGCGCGTTGCGCTGCAAGCTATGGCTTCGTTGGCGGTATGAATTCCCAGAGAATTTCTATAAAAATGTTGGTGCTCCGTCCTGAGTTTGCTTGTTTCTGAAAAAGAAGAAAAAAACAATTTTTAATCTTGAGTATGCATATCACACACAGTGTATGATGATGGCCATATTGTGGATTACTTGGTTTGCAAAAAGGTAGAAGTAGCCAGTTACCAGACACTACCACCACCTTACTAGAAGATAAAAATGCCCTCTAATAAAAAGACTTTTTGCTCAACATGCTTAACGTAGCGTTGTGTGACCAAAGATATATGAGGACAGAATGACCTATGATGTGTAGGTCAGGAGTTTTTCCTCCATTCTGTAAATCTATATTTTACTCTGTCAGAGTGGCAGCCAGACATTTACTCGCTTCTACTTTACATTTTATGCGTAGACGTCGTGAGTGCTAAACTACACAGTTAGTGTTAAAAAGTGTTACTTTTCAATTTATTAAATAATTCGGTGTCGGAAAAGAATCTATGAGAGAAAGTAAAGGAGTGAAATACTTGTTCCAGCATGAACTTACAAAAGTAGTTGGATAATGTATGTCTGAATGGCTGACGAGATGCTGTTAGCGTCATGCCTGATTTCACTTTTACACTTTGTTAAAAAAATGTATTATGCTTCCTTTTCTCATCTCTCTTTCTTATATCTACGATTTCATGCACGCCAATTCAATGCTTCTACATATTTTAGTTGCACATGTAAAGGCACTTATCAAAAACTAAATAGGCGCTTAATATAATATTCATAATGAAAGGATTTTTTTACACGTCCATAAATACATCTGTGCAAAAATGGAAAGTTCTGAATTCCATTGTAGAAATTGGAATTCGCACACAACTTTCTTACAAAACTGGTTAGTCTCCTTGTAAGGTAATGCTGGGAGAAGAAAGAAAACGATGATATTATTAGCAGTGGTAATACGGTAGCAGTTTTACATATGTAAGTTGAAATTAAGGTGTACCCACCGTCACCCACCAATCCTCTGTCATTGGGATCATTCTTCACAAAAAAATTTACCATCCAATAGTACACGTTTAACATCGACTATTTGCTTAGTCAAGTGTTGAGAGAGACAGGAAAGCATTTTATTCTAGTTTTCATTCACAAAGAGAAAGAATAAAAGCAACTGATTCTCAGACTCAAACAAAAAAGTTTCTTGTTTGGAACATAGGTGTGATTTTTATCTCCTTTTGTCTCCCTTTGAGCTTTTAGGTGAAATACTATAAAATGCGTATATAGACCTTCATATATGTATACATCATTCTCGTCAAACGTAAGCCTGATTTTTAAAAGATTTTTGTATCTCGGCGTCAGGAGACACCCTCACAATTGAAAAGTTGTAGGAGGAAAAGGGAATGATGTGTGGGTGGTGATGTAAGTGAAGAAGAAGGTGCAAAAGAAAAGCAGAGTCCCTTGTAGAAAAAGAAGGATTTTTCCATTGTTGACATTTTACTTTCTCATATTTAACTCAACCTTTCCGTGAAGTCTTCTATTTCCCAGAATGCACCTACCTTCTCCACGAGTAGACTCCAGCAAAAGAAGAATCATCAGTTTCAAGGAAAATATTTTTATTGAGTGTCACCAGAAAAGGTAGCGTTATAGTACAAATGATAGCACTAGAATTCGTGGTAATGTGCGTAGGAGTGGGATTAGAAGTGGAAGTAAATGGAGAAACGGAAGGATGGTCGTTGATTCAAAGGTAGGGTCGTTTTGTACGTGCTGACATAAGCCAAAGTCAAGAAATGTTATGCATTTCATTAAAGAGAAAATAAAAAAGTTTTTCTTGGCTCACTCATCTTGTCCTTTCATCACTGTGCTATAGTGTGATGATGACGAGGACGACAACCACGTTGTTGGTGATGATGCAGACTAACGAAAAAGGAAAGGGAAAAAGGAGGAGAGAGTTGTTCAATTGTTTTCTTCTTTGCTACTTCATTGTTCACCGCGGAGAATGGAAAAAGAATGGAGCAGAGAGAGAACGAGAAAGAGAAGGGGTAAGAAGGGCAATTCCGTTGTTCCTTGTCGTCATTCTGAACACAAGTCGAAAAATGGAAGGAACGAGAGAGGAAAAAAGTGAGATTACTCAAGTACGGAAAGTAAGTTAAAGAAGAAAAGAAAAATGGAGATGAGGAGGAAAAGAGAAGAAAGGGTTATTATATATACCAGATAGATACACACATACATGGAACAAGTCGCGTACTACTTGCTGAATGAATGAGTGAACACATACAGTCGGGAAAGAAGAAGACGAAGAGGAAAATAAAGAAAAAGCAAACTCGGTCAGCAAACTAAAACGAGCTAACTACTAACTACATTATCATGAAAATCGTTCAAGCATAGCAAAAATCAGACTTTCTTCTATATGTGCCCATCAACATCGTCGTCGTCATCTTCGGAAAGATTTTCAAAAAGGAGAAGAAGGGCAGAAGAGGCACTTTCCTGCTTGCCTCCTTCTGATTTTCTTTATTCTTTTTCTCTCTCTGTCTCCTCCTTCTTGTCTGTTCCCTATTTCACTCGATTGCAAAAAATTGGTTTGTGAAACGAAAAGGAAAAGGAAAAAAAAGATTTTAGTTATTGTTACACTTCTTGTATCAGTTAATATACATACGTAGAAATGAAGATGATAATAGTAGAAGATATAAAGACCTTTCCACTTTTCCTTTTTTTAAAGGAACAGAAAGGACTTGACTGGTGCCGACTTATTTTTTCAAGATGTGTTAAAAACGAAAAAAAGAATTGCTACTGCTTACAGACAAAATATATGTTTTATGAGGGCAATGGATATCTCGTAAAGAGTGTATTCATAAGTAAACGAAGGAGAATGAGAGAAAGAAAGAGAGAAAGGATGTTCAGACATTTCCTCGTCATCATCATGATCATCCTCCAGATATTTTTCGTCCAGAAAAACACGGCGACGCCGACGACGACCCTTACTTTGCTTTATGCCATCTAAAAATACACTTTAGTTATAGGAGTGAGCAAGCATTTTTTAGATTGGATGAAGGTGATAAAAATGAGTTATTTGCAATCTTCTCTTTTTTCATGATAGAAAAACGTGATATTCTTTCCTTTCCCCTGCTTATTCTCTCTCATTCTGTCCCTCTTTCCAGTTCATTGCTGAAATTACTTTGCGAAGAAGAGAGGGAAAAGGAATGGGAAATGGGACATCTAATCCACAAATTCACGCTGATAATTGAGTGTATATAAAGGGAAAAAAGAAGATTCCATAAAAAATTACAAAGTTCAATCACTTTTGTCTTGACGGTACTCTTTCTTTTCTTTATCTCCCGCTTAGTCGATAAAAGTTAATGAACTGGTTTTCTCCGGAAAAAAATCTGACCAGAAGAGAAACCAAGAGAGAGAAATGGTTGAATAAAGTTTATTATAATAAAAGACTTGGTCCAGAGGTGATGGAAAAAAGTTGATGAAATTACATATCAACACCACCTACCAACCTTAATATATCAAGGAATATGAATGTGTATTCAGGTACCCAAGTATAACTTAAATAACTAATCCCACCAGTCAGTTCATTGACAAAATCCGTTTGGAAAGCAGGTGCTGTGGAACGGCTAGTGTTGCGTGCACACTTCTCGGAATAATAAATGACGAAAATATTATGCAGGCAACAGTAGACCATTGCCACTACCTACTTATTATTATTTACTTTTCCAAGTTAATATGGAAATTACTTATGTATAGAAACACCTATTTATTTTATTCTTACTTCGCATAATATTTAGGTTTGTCGTATGTAAAAACAGTGCCAATGTTGCCCTATGAGTTTATATGTATACCAGGAACAATAAATATCAACATGGTTACATGGCCTGATATGAGACATTCTTCAAGTTTGTCGGAATGTATTTGGAATACAAATGAATAAAAAAATAATAACAATAATAACAATAAATAACATGGGAATCAGAGTTTGCAATGGTTGTCCGTACACACTTTGTTATTGTTGTGGTAAATGGCCATTTTGCACACTTGGCCGGCTCAAAGGCCATGTTTTCGGTAGACTTCCTTTTTTGCCTACAACAACAACAACCGAAAATATGCAAAAAACAATTCATTTTAGTCAAATCACTACTAGACTTGTGCCAGTTTTTCTCCCTCAAGAAAAAAAGAAAAAAATATATCCGTGTATGTTTATATGCTACATGTATCAACTTATTTCTTTATATTTAGCATTTATATAGGCAGTAATAATATTCTACAAATACCCAACTAATGTGTATCTAAAATTGAAAATACAGAAATTATAGGTAAGGTAATAAAATAGGGAATTAGATAAGTTTTTACATAATACTTTTTATAGTGTAGTATTACTATTACTTCAGGAAAGTAGGTATTTTAGTCGTATAGGTATAATGATTCCCTAAATATGTTCTGCCTACCTTTATGTTCCACCGTTATCTACACTTTATTATTATTCTCATTTCAAATAATGAATATACTCAAGCCTCCCGGAATTGCTCAGAAAACAACAAATTGGGAAGTAACTTGGTGTTGACTCTACGACATTTGGAGTTGTAGCAAACCGACAGCACCACTAAAGAATCTGATATCCCTCTGGTATTTGGTGACGGTTTTGGGAATCCTCAATGTTGCAATACAAACAATATAATAAAATAATAAATACTATTAATCAAGCTCCCTCACTGTTTTGCAAAATCCCGTATAATGGCACAATATGTTCATTATCTCAAAGGCAAATACGTAGGCATTATGTGTACACATACGCGTCTGTGTACTCATGGTAGTTAAGCTAAGCCATCAGAGAGAGAGAGAGGAGGACCAAACTCTTTCACTCACTTTCTCTCTCTCTCCGTTACAAACACGCCACTTAACTTTCCTTTTTTTACTCTACTCTTTCATTTGACTCGCACACAAGTTGAGATAAAAATGATTGAAAATGGAGGGACACGCCAATTTTGGATAAATCACAGCACCACCAAACCAACCACATTGGCTCCAACTTTTTTCCTCATTTTTCTCATAAGGCTCTACTCAAGTGGCGGTGTTGGTAAAACCAGGAGTATAAGTAATAGTAGTATTTGTTCACCATAGTGAAAAAAAGCTTGTATGTGTATATAGAGAAAGTACAGGAAAATGAAAGCAGAGGAAATGAAAGAAGAAGAAAAAACACTTAAGAATTTTTTCTTGGAATGTTACACGCTATTAAAAAGAATTATCAAATGAGATATAGGTAGCTATTATAAAGAAAGAAAGAGAGAAAACTTAAAAAGGCCTGCCTTTTTACACGTCTACTTGAATCTGAACTTCAAGGCTGCCTCTTCTGACAAAACATAAAGAGAGTTCGCTTTCTCTACTACGAAAAAAAACTAACTAACTGCCAGGAACAGTGGTTGTAATCTTGATTTGTAATAATAACAAGCGCAAACTTAAAACACATATAATAGGGTCTCTGGTGATGAAGGTAGTAGTGGTGGTGGTAGAAATAGTGACAAGCCTTTGGTATGCTACGTAATATTTGTATTGCATTTTTGTAGCATGCGGCCCATTTTGTGCGGGGCACCCATGCCGGATATTTAAAGGAACAACGATACTCACCTTGAAGACTAACAAATGGTTTGTCTAGATACTTGTACTAAATACTACGGAGAAAAATGGCAATACAGGTATCTACATTTATTTAGAGGAAATTAATGGGAGAGTACCTTTCTTCCTTTTCCTTGCTTCAAGCAATAATAGTAGGAGTAGGTACTATAAATAGGAAAATGTGAGCGAGTGCTTTTCTCTAGACATGTGTGCAAGGAGTAGAAAAGGGTTTTAGATTGACTGAACGCTTCCCATATAAATTGCCTGTTTCTTCATCTGGTGGTGGGCGCTGTTGGCGTTGCTGCATTTCGTAAGATTGAATTTTCCCTGTGCAGCTGAATGGGTGTCAAGTCAAGAATACAGGAATGACTTTTATGCAGTTTGTATAAATGTAAGTGTGGAGGCATATCTAGTGTAGATGTATTCATGTATAGAAAATATATAAATGCAAAAGATTGTGATTGTGATAGCAGCAATATAAATTATAAGTAAGGCATGCATACAAACTATGACAACAAAACTCTTTGCAAATAAATGCAAAACTAAAACATGTTTAAAATTGACTGTAGTGAAATTACAAACAAGTACAGTAATTATTGTATAAAATCATAACCTTCATTTTTATCACCAAAATTGTTACGTGACATCAGTATGACCTTCATATAGGACAGGTTGAGTTCAAATTAGCACTAGATAAAAATTAATCCATGGTTTCGTTATTATTATCATTATTATTATTATTATTATTATTATTATTATTATTATTATCATCATTATTATTATTATCATTATCATTATCATTATTATTATTATTATTATTATCATTATTATCATTATTATTATTATTATCATTATTATAACAGTATAATCTTTATAATAATTATAGTGGTTTACCTCCATAACAATTCTAACAATTGAAATGAGAAAATACAATCATTTAAAAATTCTTTTCATGACATGTTCGGTTCAGTTGCCTTACTTTGTACTCGCGCTTTACTTTGTATATAGCAATAGAAAGTGAATGCTTTATATACAAACTGGGAGTGAGTCTTTTTGATAAATCAAAATCACAATGGAAAGCCTTAAGAATGCATGATCATGTATATCATCTTCCCAAGTGGAAATATAAAGTGTAAAGGGAAAACGGATGCAGGCATGGCAAAGCATGGGAAAAGACAGGAAAAGGAGCACATCACCATCATCATAATCACAACCAGGAAATATTCTTCTTTTAAAGAAGATGACTTTCCTGTCCTAAATCGGTTTACATATTTCCCTTTAATACGTAACTTCAATACGTTGTATCGAAATGGGACCTCTTTCACTTTTGCTGTTATAAAAACGCTAACAGCAGTAGTAAAACAACATAAAAGAAAAATGTACTAAGCTTCAGCACTACTCTTATTATTGTCATCATTATCGCCAGCCACTACAAAGAACGTGATTACGATGCAGTTGTGCTCCTTCGACACCCATATAGCTGCTGGCAATATTGTTAAATTGTGTAGTAGGATGTCAGTATGCCTTATACCTAAATGCATGTAGGTATTTTAAATGCACCCGGAAGTAGGTGAGATACAATAGCCAACTTCATCGCCACCATCAGCTACAAAAAAAGCAAAATACAAGCAGTGAGAATGTTTGTCATTCGCATCATCATCGTCATTTTGACTTTCTCAAAACCAACATAAGTTTCTTTCCCTCTCACCCTGTCTAACGGACCATATATCAGCGGCAGAATAAATGCATCAGTACAAAAAACAACATACAAACACATGCATAACTAAAATGGAAATACTCCACCAAAGTAGAAATGTGGCACAGTCAGACAAGCCGTTTTGTATTTTGTCGTTTGTTGAAAACCCGGGGGCATTTCATTCTACCTTTATTCATCTGTCATCCATTCTTTTTTTGCTCCATCATCATTGTTGCAGTCATATCCATACATGCACACATTTGTATTCCAGCTATGCATACCTATACCCACTGCAAACACTACTACAATATTATTCTGACTTCCATCATCATCACGACGACCATTTTACCAAAGGAAATTGCTGTGAAACATCAGTTTTACACAGTCAATCTACTCACTTCAGCACACTTTATACCAGGAAAAAAGAAAGCTTTGTGCTTCACTACGTCAACTCCACTGCTGCCGTAAGGCTATTACATACGTGAGTCGTTGATTTTACTACCAAACTACTGGATGCCATATAGGTAGTTATTCGGGTGCTGTTCACTGCAGTTATCTGAGAGTATAGGAATATTAGGTATGTAAATAGTGGTAGACAGAAGAGGTATATTACATTTTTTTCTCCTCGTGTTCTTTCCTCTTTATATCCACTTTAGTGGATGGAATAGTTTTTACAAGCACAGTGTCACAGCAATATGGTTGAAAATATAGGTAATATGGTTACTTCTTAACCCTCACCGTCTTATTTTTTCCCTTATGATGCTGTTCCCCAAAGTACAGTGGTACTTTAAGTCTCTCCCTCTCTCTTTCTATCTCCATCCATAGATGTGTGTGAGGTCATTTGATTCATGAAAAAAGACACTTTGCCTTCTTACTGATGCTCCTATCTCGATGGTGGTGGTGCAGCTTTGCTACTACTACTACTGCTTTCTTCCTCTTGAGGTTATGGGAGTACTTGCTGGGTCTCTCTCTGGCTATCTTCACCAGAGAGAAAAGGATAAATGTGGAGTAGAAGTAGACGGGGAAGAAATACTTTGGGTAGTATTACATGCCGTATATAGCAGAGCTACTACCGAGAGACACGATAGGCATCTTCAATCTTGGGTCAATTTATTTTGGAAAATGGATGGGAGTTTAACTCTTCCTTTCCATTTGTGTCTCAACAAGGAGGAAGGAAACAGGCGAAGAAGATGAAGAATAAAAAAGAGTTGCTTGCTTGCTCTCTCCCTCTCTGTCTCTCTCTCTCTGGGAGATACTTACGTTATTATTATATAATGTACTTGCATCCATGCATGCATGCATGTTTCTACGGTTGCCAATACCACTGCCTTTTCCATTCTATAAGGTCTGGCAGGAGCAGTATAGGCAGCACGGAAAGTCCTCTGAGAGGAAACCAGAAGAGGAGACGAAAAAATAAGGGGAAAACCCAAAGGTTCTCGAGAGTTTCATAGGGATTTATGAATAGGCCAAGTGACATCAAAGCAGCCAACAGCAGCAGCTTTTTTCTCCGTTTCAGCCTGCTAAAGTGAAAAAAGAATCTTTCAATAATACTCTTCTTTTTTTTCTTCCTTGCTTTTCTCAGCTTTCTCTACATAGATAATATGTAATGTAGTGTTATGTTACCCCAAATGTAGGGTCGGCTTGGCTATAATATGGCGATATTGCGTAGTGGCGATGATGGTACTGAGGAATCCCTTTTTATTCGAGTAAACCATTCAAACATAGCCATGCATGTATGCACATATTATATAACCAGAGCCTTTGTCAAGGACTCCACTACTGACACAGACACACTCTCCCTGAAATAATATTGTTGTTATTGTACTCCAGTTACTTCGTCATTCTCCATGAAAACTTTTCCTGTGTACACACACACTACTTATACCTACGCTCCGTCTAGTGTGTACTTTTACTCCAAGTAATAGCTTTGGGACAAAACAACCGTAAAATCTGTGGACTCTGCAAAGGGATATTTAATCCACTGAAGGGAGGGAAACATCTTAATAATATGATATTTTATTTTTAGAAATACTTATAAACGTGATGGCCCACAGCGTACGTAGCACTAGTAAAGCTATCTCTCTCCCTCTTGTTGTGTGTGTTATGCATAGCACTATGGATGGAGAAAATGGGATGATGATGAAGATGATGATGAAGTGATGGTGGAAAAAAGAAGAATTGAAAAGAGGCGTACATAATACAAGGATGCATTACATCCCGGATGGATATTGATGTAGTGGATAAAAAAATTGGTGTGTCATTGTTGCTGCTGATGTTGTTGTGTGCTGCTCTTGTACTTAAGTAATGTAGGCCAATATTACTTATGTACCATTATTGTGATGCGGTGGTGGTATAGTTAAGATTTTGTTGAAATTGAAGAATGAAACGAAGGAAAGAACGGAAATCCTTGGATAAAGCAGAATAGACTGTTGTGGAGTGTATGTGTGAGAAAGAACTCGTGGAACGAACGTCGTCTATTCCATTGTCAAGGAGAAAAGGCTAGGCGTAATCGGAATAGACAAAACAGGAGATCAATATGTAATGTCTTTGGAGTTGTTGGGAAATGGTTGTGGTAGCACCATCACATCACCGTACTGCTATTATTTAGCTGAAATGTAGCAATGTACTTATTGTTATTACTCTTATTATTGTAAAGAATTGAAAAATGGAACGAGTAGTGGAGATACTGGTAGAAAGGATTTAAGGTTATATGTATAAGACGAGAAGGAGATAATAGTGTTGTTCTAGCGAAACTCCGGGAACTCCATTTGGTTTTTTTTTCTCTTTTCATTCTGAATGCACTACCACTGCTAGCAGCGGCAAGCACGGTTGGAAGGAGAAGAGGAAAGAAAGAAGGACAGAATCAAAATAGGAATCAAGAGACGGAGATTGAAGTTTAAGCAAAATGTCTCCAACCTTAGTCATTCCCCCTCATTATCTAACCACCAATGAATGATTAATGACTCTCTCAGCCTTCATCACTTCCAATCATTCTTCACATCCATCTCAACCTCATTTTCTCTTCATCTCTTTCAAGGATTTCCAGAAAGGAGAAAAGAGGACGACGAAGACGAAGGAGACGGCTCAAGAAATGCTTCTTGTCCTTTTCTCAGCGCTTTCTTTTCTTACGATATTTCTATGGCTGCCCTGCTTGTTGTTCGTTTCTAGTAAGCTTTATTGAATGAGTGGATGGGAAGATGCTTGTGTACTTCCTCTATATAAACTTCTGCGTCGTATCAAACATGCTTGTCTTTTTAGTATTATTACTATTATTATTATTACTATTACTATCATTAGGTCTGGGAGGCTCTATAGTCTATTGTTTGCCTGGTTTATTTGTTGTCCATGTCCCACTCAATGCACATTACACATAGCATGAGAAATATTTACTCAAGCATGAACTCAGCCATTTCAGTGTGTATTAAAGGCTCGTCGGTTTTAGATACATCAATATTGCTAAATTTTGCCCTACTTCTGAAAATCCTTCCCTCTTTCCGGTGAAACCGTGGGTGTTGTATCGTCTAGACAGTGACCGGGATGCTAAAACATTTAAGGTGTTTTTCAGTCTCAAAATGATCCTGGCACTGCACCCGTGTTTGACTGCATCCCAATCAAGCTGAACCGTATCAGTATAAATGTTTTACAGATGGACCTCTCGAATGTTTCATAAAGATTTATACGTTATTAGGAACATACAACGCAAAGAATTCTAGTTTTCAATGTAAAACCACGCGCTTATTTATACATAAGAAAGAACAAAGTTTCTTTCTTTTGAGATGTTTCAGTGTAGCTTTCTTCCGCAACCTATTCTGTATTGCGCAGAAACAGCTCAATAGGTTGCTAAATAGGAATTCATCGTGTGTACTGTCTCAGTTTTCGTACTCCGAAATTAGAATATTAGTTAACAAGCCCAGTTAAAATTTTGCTATTGGCTTGCTGCATATTAGCAACTTGAATGGTAATGAAGAAGAGGATACATTACTGTGGTACGGTTTTCACAGTCGCGCCTGCCGTTACCCTATAAAACCCTCAAGTTACACTTTCTCTCCGTTTCCCCCGTTAGGAGTATGCTGGAAAATGCAATGTGAGTAGGAACCAAAGGAGGTATAATACATATTAACATTCCATGAACACCACTTCATCATGAAAATTTCCCCCATCAGACTCATAAACATGATCTTTTAAGAGGAATGGTGAATGAGAGTGAGCAGCCAGCTCAAAGATACAACAGCACATACATACGTACGTGCATTAATATTAAGCAAGCAGGACCACACCAGACAGAAAAAAATCTAAAGTTTCAAACTAGCAGCAGCATCATCAGCGGAATGAAAAGCAGTGAAGAATTGAAGTGAAAAAAACGTAGAAAGAGGGAAAAGGAGATGCATAAAGTAAACGGTTTAAAAATTGCATGCTAGCTTATTAGCTACAATTTACGTACGGCTCGAGTAACCAAACTAGACACAAGCTGCGGCAGAAGGGAAGTTTCCCCTCTCTGCCATAAAAAGGAAGAAAAATGAATAAACGAACTGTGGATTTTTGTCAGCAAATATGTACATATTCTAATCCTTTCACACCGACACTCGAAAAAGTGCTCATTAAAAGATTTTGTTTCAGTTTAGTTGCTCCTCCGTGCACTCGAGGCGTACGCTGAATTATTATCCTTACTGCAGCAGAACACAGAGATTTACGTTGGAAAGTGCAAGTGTGACGACGACGATGGGACTGGATGGGCATGCCATAATAAAGTATAATAATATGCATTCATACGTGTCAACTCCCCCACCGCTACTTTGGAATAATATTGTTCTTGTCTCCTTCCCCTCAACTTTCTCCTCATTTTTCCTCTACAAAAATTAAAACGTAAAGAGTTACTGTTATAAAAGAAACTATCCCTACCTCAAACATTTTTTTGTGGACCAGCTGATTTTTTCTCATAAATACTTTCACTATTTCAAGCCACTTATGGGCTTTCACTATTGCATCCATAATCTGAACAGATTGTAAGGGATAAACGAAAACGGGAGGAAAAACTTTTCCCGTTATTATTACAAAATGTTGCGTGATATGGTGGACGTGGAGGCTGCTGCAAAGCTAGATTCTTTTGGAAAAAGTTAAAGAATAAAAAGGGAGACAGACAGTGGAAAAAAGGGAAAAAACTTGCATGCCTTTTTGTCAGGACAGTCACCGCCTCGACCATGAGAAAAATCATCATCACCGTACCTGGTACCGCTACAGAAAATAAAATACTGATTATTATTATGTGCCTACCATATTGAAATGTGTTGGCTGAAACAGGTATCTGTGACCATCCTCTTTGAAAACTGTTTTAATGTTTATGAATGAATGTGGTGAGTACTTATCCTCGTCTCCTGACACAACACACAAATTCGCCCAGAAACTGTTTGTGAAAGTTGCCAGTTTGTAGCTGTTACTACGATGTACAATTAAATGTGTTGTTTTGCATGTGATGTCATTTTAGATACATGACGCAGAAAAGAAGAGGACTTTGAGTGTATGTGGTATTTACTGCCGGAGTACTGATTCTATGGGAGTCATGTCAAGTCGTTTCAAAGCGCTTTTCCATCTCTCTCCCTCTCTTTCTTTTCAACAAAAAGTAAAAAAGCTTGCACGCCACACCATGTGCAATGCTCGTATCAGTAAAGTAGTCGGGGAAAGCCACACTTAC
Organism: Coecobrya sp. COE2; assembly: GCA_027743765.1. Lineage (NCBI taxonomy): Eukaryota > Metazoa > Arthropoda > Collembola > Entomobryomorpha > Entomobryidae > Coecobrya > Coecobrya sp. COE2. The sequence continues at coordinate 44,797 of JAHZMV010006394.1, forward strand.
CCTCTCAGCTTCTGGTTTTTTTCTCTTTCAGTATCTAATGCGATGATACGATAGTAAACCAGGCTTTCTCTTTAGTAACAGAAGTGGTATGGTATCAGCCAAGTTTTTTGTTATAAAATACATTTAGATTATGTCTAAAACTAGAAACTGTTCAGTTGTGTGTATGTGAGCATTTTCATGTGAAATGTTCTTTGATGGGCGAAGGTCATGAAACTCTGAAAAGTTGTATGTTGGAACAGCAGCAGTGGTCATAAGTACCACACTTAAAATTTCACAGCACCTACGCACAATATTTCACTTTTTGGGTTATCCCTTTTCTCTTCCACCTCCCCCTACAACGGCTAAAACACGCACACTACTACTTTTACAACTAATACAACCATACCACCACGTCTCATTAAAGTTGTTCTTGTTTCTCTTTTCAAAAGGGAAATTAACCGGGCACACGTTATGTACTTTTTACTTTTTTATGCAGCCTCTTCTAAAAATACCAGAAGGAGAAAGAGAGAAGAAGAAGAAGATAGTAAGTACCATTCGTGGTTGTGTGCCTTGCATATCACCCATAACGCTTTTAGACAGACTGGCGGATAACAACAAGCAAAACTATTCTCAGGAAAATATTACGCCACACGCTGAAATATATAAGGGTAAAATAAAAGAAGAACATGGAGCAACAACCGCCATCACCATGATCCTCATGGCTGCCACCTCAAACATGTAGTAGTAATATGGAACAAGAAAAAACTTTTCTCCTTCTTCTCCACAAAACTTAAATACATTTCCGTCCGGAAAGTGCTAAACACATTACTTAACTTTGAGTTTACTGCCAGTGTTACAATGTTACCTAATACATAATAATATTTCACGCTCTTTCTCTCTCCATCTATATTCATACATTACAAAACCAGATATACTACCTCCAAACTCTCAACACTCATATTATATGATGCTATTATATAACGGCAGCTTTGCGCCATCACAAGGCTACTTTACTTGCTGACATTACTTGGAGAAATGAGAGGGGCACACATGTGTACTCTACGCAAAGCAAAGCGGATTCAAAGTGTGTTGTTACTCTCTTCTCCGTACTAATACTTTAGTACTTGCATGACCGCTGTGTAGAAAATGGGATCCTTGATTTGCATACTATTTGAATCCTTTTATGTCTCTTCTTGAAAGTGTAAGTGCACATGAATGGATAGAATTTTAGGATGAATCCAATCTGAAAAAGATTTTTGGAAGTACTTCTTCTACTGCTGCTGCTGCTGTTGCTACGATGACAAGGACCACCAGTTATATTACTTTTCTATATATGTTGAGAGGAAAGAGGACACTAGCAACTATAAAACAGAAACTGTGCTCAAAAGACCATACGTACATAAGTAGTAATTTTGCCGGCGTCTGCAATTTGCCGTCCTTTTCCCCTTTGCTGGCTTTACAAAACGAGACAACAACTACTACTTATGTACGTAGTAGTAGTCTTTGGCGTTGGAATGGTGAACCGTTATTTATTTCATATTAGGCTAGAATGTGTGGGAGAGTTTTGTTATTGGCTTGGGTAAATGTAACAGCAGAAGAAGGGAGCACACAGCACAAGAAGTTTGCGCTGTAAAATAACTTTTTTTCTTGTGTTGCTACTGCCGGACTAAGAAATTTTATTGGTGTCTCTAGATTAATTTTAAGATGGGCAACAACACAAAGAGTTTAAAGTAGAAAAACAACAGATGTTGCTGTTGCTGGAAAAACGATATGGCACAAGTTTCATGGCTGGGTTATTTAAGATATAAAATACGTATTAGGATGGCAATGGAATAACGTCTTATTACGTTATTTTAGACATGCGTTTCAAATGTGCGTTATTTGATAGGCTGGGCAACTCGTTGATTCATCTATTTTGTCGCAACAAAGCTAGTATTTAGATGTATGTCGGTGTAAGGAAATAAGCATGTATGTAATAATATATGTTCAATGTACGCAATAAAAATATTCTAAATCGTTCCACAAAACTTTCAAATTATGTGCGCTCCCCTGCATAACATTACTATTATGCATGCTGGTAATGTAGTTACTCGTATTGCTTGAATTTCTTTGCAGAAATTGGCGGAGTTCTCTCAACTTTTACTTGAACATTTCGCTCTGCATTTTGTAGGAACGTAAAGAGAGACAGAGTGGAAGTTGATAGTTATATATGTAAATGAGCTGGCTATTAGATAAATGTGCATGGAAGTAAGTGGTCGTATTGTTTGTTTATCACTTGTGGCGAAGGCGATGCTATAATATGCTTGGATGTGTATTTACATTAGGCATGTATGCTTGTTGCAATAGAAACAACACAAATGATAATAAGAATTTTATGTAGGAAAAGCTTTCCAACAGCTAAAATGACAAAGTTTACCGCAATTCCATTCAACTTTAAACTCATTCACAGCTTCAACTCGCCTCCTGTTGCTTAGCTGTGCATAGTAATAAATTTGCAAAAAAAAATCTTAATGTGGTTCTTCAACCACTTATTTGACAATTAAGCTCTAAAGTGAGTGAGTAAGTTTAAGTTTAGTTTGCCTACACCAGCAGCAAGTACACATATACACACATACCAGCATACATGCATGGCTTAAGCAATCTCTCAATTTAAACAACAAAAATAATTAAGATGACGCTGATGGATATAAAAAAGGCTTTCCGCTGCTTACTTTCTCCTCTCAATGTACTTTTCCTTCCTGCATGCCTCCAAGCCTGCTATTTATTTATTTGCTAAACTACTTTGCAGTGTTTGTAAATTGTAAAAGCGGAAGCAAAGCTCATTTTGCAGGAACAAAAAATAGGCTGTCAAGAAACCACAGTGAAAAATGTTAACAAGATGGGAAGGCTGGCTACATTACTTTGCGTTACAGCCATTTCTCCTGGAAATCTCACTCAAGTACGCAACCACTGCACTGCATTAATGTCGTAAAACACACACGAAAAATCCAATCTCACCTACATTTACACTGGTGGAATTATGTCTTGTGTACGTACATACGGACGTACGTGCGGCCAACAAACCGCAACACGTGTGCTTAAACATTGAACCCGTTTTTATTTTGCTTCTTTAAAATCTGGAACAAAAACTCTGAGCAGCAGAGGGCCTTTCTCTTTTTTTTGGGTTATTAATTTTTGTCATTTCATTAAGCAAACAGTATTATATACAGTCAAATAAACGACTGCCATCATCCCAAACCACGTTCTGCTGTTTAGAATTTTATTTTCATTTCTTATCCATATTTGCTCAATACTTGAAGAAGGCCACGGAAAATTATTTACTTTTGTTTCGTGTCTTATGCCCATTTCATATAATAATATTAATAATAATAAAATAATAAGCATGTGCAAATAATAATACCAGAAAAAAGTAAACAGTAAAAGCTCACAACTTACAAATAAGTTTGTAAAAACATAAGACATTATAAAGATGATCATGATGGTGCGGTTTTTGGCTTGCTAGTTCCTCGCATAAAATTTTGTAGCAGTACATTTTCTTGCTCCAACATAAAACCCAACTCCGTAAACAGTGCAGATTAAAAATGTATATGTGTGTTTTTCTTGTTTCGTTCTTTCTTGCAGTCCATTTTCAACAATATTTAGTTTTAATAGTATTACATATACAGCCTAGTGGTGGGTCTTAGATAGCTAAATAAAGATTTCCTGTTTACTTCTTCTAGCTACCTATATTGCGTGGACTTGTCGACCGTGTTGTTCCAAGAGAAGCCGTAAACACTGTACTTTTTCCAGTGTAAATGGTCAAAGTCGTCCAGCAACGTTAAAACGGACTAGGAAAAACATTTTTTTCTTTCTCTATCTCTCTTTCTTCATGTTCCCCTGCTTGTTTTCCTACCAAACTGCCTACCTACTGACAAATGGGTCGCTTTACTGAATGACTCACATGGGGGGTCATCCTTTTACTTGTTCAAATAATATATTTTATGCTTTTCATTTCCATCAGTTGTTGTTTTCACAGCCGTTACGTCACACACGTTTCCACTTTTCCTACAACACAGTTGTAGTCAAAGAGGAAAATAAGTACATTTTATGGTAGCTAATTTTAACATGCCTACGCACATTTTGTGGATACTCTGGAACACACCTTTCTACAGTGGAGAAATTTAGTGAGGATTTCACTTAACTCTACATTTTCCTGACGCTTCTATATGTGTTTTGGAATCTATAATTGAAACGGTTGTAGTTGTTTTTTTTATATTAGAAAACAATTTTATTGCACAGGAACACAAGAACGACTTTCCGTGTCTTTTCCTATAAAATCCGTTTCGGGCGTACTCATCCTCGCCTTGTCTTATTGTTGGTTCGTAGTCTCAATAATGGCAATGATAATCATATATGATCAAGTGAAGCACTATACAAAATGCACTTGGATTGAACATAAAAAAGGATTAAGCTCCTCTAAACACAAAAATGTAAAGCATGCCTATCGCGTCGTGTGCCAGACTTTGAAAATAGAAAGTTGCATCGTTAACAACTTCCGTAATCCATAAGGAAACGGATATAATAAAAAACACACAAAAAAATCCATCTCGATTCCTCCACCACCACTTCTGCCAGCAACAAAAGGAATTTTGTAGTTTTTTTCAATGCAGTAAAGAACAACGCCATTGCATTGTCACCATCAATTGTTTTACAGCGAAGCGTTTGGCTTTTGAAGTTTACGAGGAGGAAAAAATCAGAGTGGAGTTCTTAACAACAACAGACCTATGCTCATAACGAGATGGTAGAGAAGTGCCAACAGTAAAAAATGAGGCTTGATAGAGAAAGGCGGAAGCTGTGTTCCGCGGCGGATGCCGAGTTCTCTGTACACGTACAATGGGTAATGTATCTAGCATGCTGCAACGAAGGAGGAGAACAATGAATGCTGATGCAGACGATGATGATGCGAGCAGGAAGACAACTTGTGTGATTGACAAACTTGGCGGAATGGAAACGAGCAATGCCAACCATTCTATGCACTTTCATATGATGCTATGGTGGAGGAGGACTGGCAATGAAAAGATTTATCAGAAAAGGAAGTATAATTCTTTCTTTTTCCTCCTGCATACAAAATGCAATCATTGTTCTCGGCAAACACTCACAATTTTCAATGTTAAAACTAAACGAACAATAGGGCATTGCATTGGTATGTATTCGTAGTACTTAAGTGCATCTTGTACATTGACAAGGTAAGTTGTTCTATATATAACCGCCTTAGATATAGAGAGTGTTAGAGTGAGAGTAAGAAAGCGAGGGACAGAGGATAAAAGTGCTTCTCTTGTGCTTTTTCAATCGGAGTAAAAGTAGGAGTAAGACGATCAGGAAAGGAAATTGGATCACATCTTCCCCTTTTGTCTCTTTGTTTGTTTTCGTCTTCTTACTTCTTTTATCCCGCTTTCTCTCTCATCCCTCTCAACTTTTACTTTCCTTTTTGTTCTCTTTGTACAAAAATGTACTAACTGATTGTGAGTGAGTACACACTTTCGCAAGCATATGCATATATGTAGGTATTAGATATATACTACAAGGCATGGAGTAGAAATAAGAAAATCAGAGCTGCTATCTGTCAGACTAGAACAACAAGGAGGATAATATAGCTTTTACGTTTTTAAATGAAGAACTCAAGTGCAATGGATAAATCTGTGTGTGTTCGCTTACTTCTCTCTCTGTTCCTGAGTGTTTCTCTGTGTGTGCAAGTCTGATTGCGAGAGAGTTCTTGTAGGATTATCAGAGTTGATATCATTATGTGTCTGTTGTCTCTCTTGCTCACTTTCCTTCTCTCTCGCAATCTGTATGTGAGTACGATAAATTCAATATGTTGTTAGATGAACAGCAGTACAATATTATCTGGGTATTTTAGTGGTGGATTCATCTTTTCTACTTTTAATACGTCTCGGGTATCATCTCATATATATACACGCTATATATACATATAGACAAACATTACTATTCAATATGCCAAAATCCGTGCTTCAAATCGGTTCAAACAAACAAAAGTGCGTATCAAGTTTAAGCGGAGGATATATATGTAAGGAAAGAAAACAAAGATTTACGTATTGATTTTCAGTAAAGCTGATGCTCTCATTTAATTTTACTTTTTGCAATTCAATTGTTTTTACTGAGTCGTAAAAAATATATAATTTCTTTTGAAATATCAGAGAGTTAAATATTTTTCAAGTTGCATAAAATGTGCTGAGCAAACTGTTCCTCTTCTTTATTTCAAATTGAACTTTTTTTCCAATTTGGAAGTGGAAAAGACATACTATATTTTGCAGCTTCTAAAAACCAGGCTGTTCCTTTTCGAGAGCATATAGTGTGATGACGAGCATTTTTACTCCATTCGGAAACCAGCTTCATCTCATTTTTTTCAGTCTGGCTTATTTTTTTGCCTTTTTTTCTCAATTCCCATCATACTCCCTTAAAAAGTATGGTGGTTAATGGTGGTGGTGGTAAAAGTAGAAGCTATTCGTGGTTGTCGTAGTTGCACTCTGGAGAAAGAGACAGATCGAGTCGCTTTATTTTTCAACTTTGCTTTTCAACCTGGGTTTCGGGTTGCGCCCCCTTGGTCCATTTTTCATTTGTCTCTCGTCGTCGCTTCTCTCTCTCTCTCTTTCTCCAGTTCTCTCTCTTTTTTTTCTCTTTTTGACTCTTTCCTTTCTCCTTCTTTTTTTTGGATTACCATTACCATCACCGTCAATGTTTCTTGCTTGCCCTTACACGACAACTATTGCTAGTTAAGCGACAACCACCAGAAAATAGGGAAAAGAAAAATCCATCCCTTCTTATTTTTATAATACCATAAAACACCGCCTAGCATTTCTAAAGGTTTACCATAATATGATATTACGCAAATTCTATAACACATTATTTCTTTCTCGGCTTGCAACCTCTTCTGGTATTTTGAGGTCTTCTTCCACTTCCACTTTACATTCCGCTTTCTTTTATTCTTTGACTCTCTACTTCTCAATAATGGGCGCAGTTTCCTCTTCCCCCTCTCTTTCCACCCTGTTAACGCTCCTACATAACACAAATGAGGAACGTGTTCTTTTTCTGTATGGTAGAGGAAGGGAAAATTGACAAGAATTGAGTACCAGCTTTACCAGAACTTTTGTACACGCAGGTCTGCTTTGGTGACTGTGTTGCTGCTACTACTGAGACATTTTTTTTCAAATGAATTTGGGAGAAAGAGCGAGATCTTATCGCCTGTGCACATTTCCCACCACTATTTTCAGGATCACCTCCGCCGCCACCATCACAAAGAGGAATTTTCTTTCTTTTTTTGGATGATGATGGTGACGGCATAAAACAGAAAATAGGTAAGTGAACTCAGTGGTAGTTGGAGCATTTGGTGTGATATAAAAGGGATATGCTATACCCCAGGGTTTAAATGAAGATGTTTCCCTGAAAATGAGCCGGAAGAATTTGTTTGGGCGATTTCAATTTTTATCCTTAGCAGAATACTCTCCCCAGCAATTGTAAATGGGATATCACGCCTACGGAATTGCATGTTGTACGTGTGTGTGTGTTAGATGTGTATATCAGGTTGTAACAGAAAAGTAGTAGTAGTAGTAGTAGAAGTAAAACGAAAGCCATCAGAAAAGAGAAAAGAGGGAATGAACGGATTTACTGGATCCCTGTCAGTATGAGCAATTGAGCTAAATGTCCTCTTTACTTCCCGTTTTTTCTGGCTCTCTTCATACACCACTCAACTCTCAAAAGACAGTCTTAAGGATAATAACAAAAATGAGATTTTTCCCAAACACAAGTACGGCTATTCTGCCACGGCAACACCACTCCACCACCAATTCAGCTTATTCCATGTTATATGGCCACTTCTTGGCTTAATGATACATTCTCTCTTTATTGGATGGTGACGGAGGCGGTGGTGGTTCCTCTGCTACACGAATGGACATTACGTCTAGTTTTGCTACTGCTACATTCTGTGTTGATATCAAAGTAAAAAGAAAGGAAAAGACAGCACACAAACAACAAAAATATGCCACAGTTGCACATTTACCCTGGAATACACTTACATGTATGTGGGTTGAAAGGGAGGCAAAAAGATAAGCTTTTTAGTACCACTATCCACTACATTCCATTCGAATGTGTGGTTTTCCTTTCCTCCCGGTATTCTTTGTGTTTCCAAGCAGAGTAGTCCCAGGTGAAATTCACATCGCTTGATTTGATGATACACAGCATATTTACTATATAACCGGCACGGCATATGTATGTACACATGTCTAGTATAAGTGTATTATGTAAGTAATATTTGGGAATGACACTTGTATTTCAATGTCGTAAAATGATTGCCATCTTGTTAAAAACAATCCCTAAATGGTCGTAAAATCGATGGAAGAAATGAATTTTTTACAAGCTCTCATTCACTAGCCGCTATCTCGACTGGTGCTTCTCAACTTCTCATTTTTATTGCAACGGTGGTGGGGCCTAACGACAATAGAAAATCAAACGGACTAACTAAGCGGAACCAGCAGAATGATGGTAAGTACGTTATTGGAGGAATCACACAGGTCCTTTTGTGCCCAATCACCTCACTGGTAATGGCAATAGTAAAAAGGATTTTTATGGATTTTTATGACTTGATGGCCAATATGCTGATCGTTTGAATAAAGCGAGATCGAATGAGAAACGATTATTATTGGCTTATTTGCCTCCTTTATGAGTTCATTTATGATTTCTTTTCAATTAAACTCTGATCTCATTGGTGGTTTTTTGATGAAGTGAAGCGGAAAGGTAGATCATTCGACTCGGATTAAGTGTATTTGTGACTATGGTATTAATTATCTTTGTCATTTGTTTTTGGTCCCTAATATTACAATCACATCACTGAAGCATCGACATGTTTTAGTACAAAAAGCGTGCAAAAAGGTTGTAATATTTTTGGTTTTAAAATCAAATAAACATTTATCCATTTTGAATATATTTTCTCACAAATCCTGACCTTTTTTCACTTGTTTTCTTTTTCCCACAACATTGTTTCGGAAGGTATTTTGGTAGTCAAAGATGCCGAGAAATATGGAAAGAAAGCTGAGCTCAGACGGAAAAAATATTCGCTGAAACAAGACAGTTAGAGCTAAAAGCGACAGGCTGAGTAGCAGCAGAAGTGGTGCGAGTGTGTGGAGGAAAGGAAAAAAGAAATTAGCATAATTGTAGTTGACAAGGAGGATTATTTTTTGAAAGGGAAAAATATTCAGTGATTCCCTAAAGGATTTGATCCCATTACAAGCTATTGTGATTTAAAATGAGCGGGTCGTCTTTCAGTTTTCAGACACCAACCGACGCCGCGAGAGAGAGAGAGAGAAAGTGAGAGCCAGGAGCAATGTAAAGAGGCAAGCAGCAAAACGCCGTCGTCATGACAGATCTTTTTCTTTTGTTTTTCCCTTGTGCATGCCTCTCCATTTCCATGGGAAAGAATGGCTTTGAGTTGAGTACATGGCACAACTTCTGCAAATATTACGGGATGCATGCATACATGCTTTTATGATGTAGGAAAGTGTTTAGAGTACAGTTAGATATTATGTTATATGTATAAATGTTTATGATCCCATTGGAAAGATACGCATATATACTTCATTTCAATCTGAATGGAAAAAAGTGATTTTGGCTTTAGCCTTTCTTTGCAATAGAAAAAGTAGAGAAAGTGATGTTGTTGGCGGTGTTGGTGGCAGTAATGGTAATATAGAAGGCCAAAAGGAAATGTAAGCTGGTTGGTGGTATCAAGCCAGTTGTACAAGCAGCAGCAGTAGTGTTGGTGGTGAATGCATGCATCACAGAGACAAGAGTTTTAAAAGTTTGTGAAAGCCACATTTATCAAATGCTCGTTCACTTGGATACACATTTTTAGGAGAGAAACGTACAATGCTCATGTATGCATGTGTAACGGCACATTAGTCAGTGGGAAGAACTTTTATATATTCACATGTTCAAATACATACACATATGTACATACTTACAAGAGTGTAGTATATGCACTTTGTATTTAGAATAGGTGAAATATGGATGTACACTTTGGAAACTTACACTTTTTACATTGAGTCATCATCATGTCTTGTTTCTCCTGCTTTCTTGATGGAAACAACGAGAAAAAGTTGATGCTCTTTCTGTCCTTCTGCTCTCGTCGATGAAGTACAAAAAAGGAGGAAAAAGACGTTATCGTGAGTAAAGGGAGTGGTGCCACCACCTTGCATCACTATTGTCAACACAAGTTAGCTACCATATTTTCACAACTTTTCTATGTAGGTCATCTTCCATGACAGTGTAATACGGTAAATAATTGGTGGCAGGGAGAGGAGGAAAGAAAAATACCGATGAAAATACATTAGTTCGTGAAAACAGCGTTATTATGCTTATTGGTAAGTACACACTTAAAGGAAATAGCAAAATGGTAATAATCCCTGGAAATAAATTTTGATACTGAAGTAATACCGGGATCAATGTTTAAAAAATGTTACATTTTTTTAATATTACATTTTTATGCCATGCATAAAATATTGGCATTTTTTAGACAAATTGGCATTGAGATGAGTTAGTGCACGCTTCCCATTTTAACTAGATTTTTTACGATAGACCTTACCTACAAATTGGGTTCTTTCTTACCTGTGACGAAAACGATTCCATCTGTATCCGACTGATCTACAATGCTGCAATAAATAAAAGCAATAAGTTTCTGTATGACAGTTTACCACAACCTTTGTTAGGGAATAATACGAGAAAATGAAGTGTCTCAAGTACACATGCTGTCTATTCATGGACACACAGGAATAGAGAGAGTCTTTGAAAGCAATAAATTGGAGTATTTATGGATAGCAGTAAAAAATGCTACTTTTTCGGTAAAAAGTGGCAGTTTTGTTTACTCCTGTGTGAATTCTAATCAAACAGTTCCAAGTACACCATACAACAACTTCATACCTTAATGATACTGCGGGAATATTTTTGTTGTTTTTTACACAAAAGAAGGAATAAAAATGGATGATGAGAGCGAAAAGGGGAATTTGTTTCTGTTACTCATATGAAATGAAAGTGCATATAGTAGCAGCATCAGCGATGGTAGTAATTTGTCAGTTTCTTTCTAAAAGGAGGTAACAAAAGGAAAACAGGGCTAGTAGTCGGTTATACCGTGTAACAGTCTAAATAAGACTCTGCATTTAACTCGCTTGAAAACAACGTTGCGCTAATAACGGCATCGTATTCTCTGTATCGCAAGTATTTGACTTGACACTGTTTTTCCTTTTCCTTTGTGAACACAAGTGAAAGAGAGAGAGAAGGAGAATAGCAGCATAAGAAGTCGAGAAGCAGGTTTTACAGCCCAATTCATTTTCTTTGTTTATTTCGTAAAGGTGAGAATGAGACACAGGTTTCGGCACCTCGTTTCCCAAAATTTATGTTATTTTTACTGTTTCTCATGTATTTGATGTGTTTCTCTGTATTTTTATTGGGATCGTAAATATGGCAAAAAGAAACAAAACCAAAAAGGAATGAATTGACTGTAAATATTTTTCCTTCTATTTTTTATTTAGATTTGCACATTGGATCACTGACAACAACTTTGCGTAGGTAGATGAAAGTATGTATATATGTGCATTTATTTATGATCATAAGAATGGAAGGAGCTTACATAACAGATATATACAAGTGTTGTTGCATGCATGAGGACATTCACACAATGAAAACTGAAATGGCATGCGTGGTTTACTACCGCATTCCACAGGAGAGCAAAAAAAGCCAAGTTTAAGCCATTTTTCAAATAAAAAAATTCTCTTTTGTTTCCCTTTGATGGTACACACTGCTATAGGCACAGAAGCTATATATAGGCACAAGTCTCTGTAGTAAGTGGCAACAACAAAAATGAAGGAAAGAGGAAAAATGTAAATCGAAAAGTTACATTTTATAGGAATACCATATCATCATGCACGTGTATGAGTGTGTATTTGTCTAAAATTTAGTTTCATGGAGAAAAAGTATATTGCATGCAATAAACTTTTCCTTTTGCTTGTCTCTGTTGTGAATTTTTTACTGATTTTCACCGTCTCGCACCGATTCCGACTGTCTAAAACATCAAAAAATGTATTCTTATTTAAACACGCTTGTTAATAGCAGAAATGCTATCATTAAGCAGATGAGTGTTCAGATATTATAATATATTGTTAACTTTGAGACTGTTGGAGTTGGGATGACTTTTCCTCTCAAATCTTAAGAAGATTCCGAAATGTTTGAGAAAGTCAGAATAAAGGTGGTGTGGTGATGAATGTGCTACTATTAGGCCTATAATCTATGCTGTCAAGAATAAAAACACATAAACTAGCCAAAACTTGATTTTCATAATATTTAAAGCTTTATTTTTAATTAACTGAACAATTAAAAATAGAATTAGGAATTGTAAGCCAACCCGACAAAATTAAATTCCAAAGTTCTGAAGGAGAACGTAAAACAACGAAAAGTTGAACCGAAGATCAGTCCGTCATAGGCCTGTGGGGCGTCCATTTAAAGGTCAAGCCTAAAGGGGCCTATCGCAGTCCCACCGGAAGCATACCATTCCATGTTAAAAGAGGTGCCTTTTAATTGTGATATAGGAGTAAGGAGCTCCAATCCTTTTTAACGTGCCATCTTAAATCCTTTTTAACGTGCCATCTTAAATCCTTTTTAACGTGTCATCTACCTTTGACAGGGGGCGAGTTCATCTCCAAGGGATACAGCCGAAGGGAACCACATGTTTCTCCGTCCGTCGTACTAAACGTGATAGTACAGCGCGCTTCCAGTTCTGGATGCACCTCAAGAATGACTCCCATTGGCAACTTGACCCTGTTCATGTAGGCCGCCTGAACAAGAACGACACCAACTCTTAGTTGATCTGTTTCTCAACTTACCAAGTGACCTCGCTCTAATTGTGCTCACTACTTTCAGTTCTTTAAAAATCTTCGCTCAAGGGGCAATGCGCTACAAAGAAAGAAAAGTTTCTATTTCCGACACAGACAACAAAAAGAATTTTCAACTTGATGAGAATATTGTATTAAGTAAAGGAAGCTGTTCATCACTTGCCAAATCCTGTTAGCACTGCATCTATTTTTATTATTAGTTTACGCTTTTACACTACAATCTCACTTTTTGTGACACCACTTGCATTATTACAGTGATGAAGTTGATACTGCAACAGCGGCGACAACAAAAACAAAATGCAACAACACAGAAAAGGGATGCATAACTGCCATAAATTCAAGTTAACTGTGACACTCATTGTCATGCTGAGAGAGGGAAAGAGGGCAACGCAGGAAGCAGAGGAGAAGTGCAATAATTTTATTCCCAAAGATTTACCAGTACAGCCAACAGGGGAAAAATTGATCTGTTTTTGTACGATGCGGTGCTCGCACATACGCACGGCGTGTCAAAGCCAATTAGATTCAATTAAACTGGATATAATATAACTCTGCTAGATATATATAGAAACAACCCACGGAGAGATGTGTGCAGTTGGATAACTGGGATCAGACATTGAAGCCGTTGGCGTATATGGTGGCAGTAGTGGATGGATATCTCTGAGTAGGTTGGCATTAAATTGTTGGCAAGCTAGCCAGAAACGTTCATAGTAAAATTGAAGGGGATCGTTTTTTCTCAAACAAGTCAAATCCACTCACAATCAGTTGAAATCAGATAAAAGAGAGATGCACGCTGTGATTTTCTACGTACTTTACTTAGCTTGATTACTTGCTCCAGCAACTGTTCTTTAGCCTTTTACCCCATTTGTATGATTGTAGATGTAAGAAAATATGGAAAAGTGTGACATTTTGAAAGCCACTGCTGCATATATAGAAATATGAAATGTGACAGAGCATGTCGTAAATGTTAATTAGAATGAAATAGTCAATAGCATAATTTTAGGAGAGGTATGCATACACACATTTTCTATAGTAGGGCAATCCACCTTTCTTTTGTGTGTGTGTCATAATATTTGGAATGCTGTTATTATTATATTCATGTGAACATAATGGTCGCTCATTAATTTTTACACTCCGGTTTGATCTTTAACAGATGACGTGGATAAGACCCGTCATTTATAGTGACTGTAATAATAGCCCTTCTTAAAAAACAAAACAGTAACAACCTCGACTGCCTATTTAGCATGCTCGTGCGAAAACAATGAAAGCTTTCACAGTGGAACGGAGCAAACTGCCTATTTTCTATACTAATGTCATGTAGGTATGAATTTTCATGGTAAAAAGTTAAACTCTAGAGAAAGCATAATGAGCTTAATTAGACACTTTTCATGTAAAGTCTAGTTAGGAGAGTGAATGCCACGCAACAGAAAAAATGGAGGGAAGGAAGCCGTTGAAACATTCCCCGTATAATAATAATACCTATGGTATGGATTTCTTCTTCTCTTGTCAAAAAATATGGGAATGGTCTGCCACTTTCTGTTTCTAAACGACGTTATAAACCGTTTTTCATGACACTTTTAGCTCGCGTTATTATTATTACTACTTATTCCAACTATTACTGCTACAATCTACTAACATTATACACTAAAATACTTTTCTTTCTTCTCAAGTCAAGTGGGGAATTCTCTTTTCCGATTTTGCAGATTTTTCTTCCGTTTACCTTTGTATTGTTTCTCGAGGTTGTCGCTCTAAGGCTGCCACATAAAACCGTAGGTAGTAATGCACGAAAATGATCAAGCAATTACACTGAAATAGCTTTATAGACTATAATATTATGTATGCAAAATAGGTAAATTTCATGTGTGCACATAATATATATGCGTAGGTGGGTATAAATGCAAATAATAAATACTACGGAACCTGCAGCTGTAAATTTAAACAATCGTTTTTCTGCTCCTATAAATACTGTCGTTTCCCAGACCTTCATCTGTTTCTCTTCGGCATTTCATTTCTTTAGGGGCTAAATCTATTTATACGTTTTATAGTACATCATCGTTCCATGCGTATTTTGTGGAAAATGGAGAAAAACCAGATAAGAATAGAAGACGTAGGTACTCGTGGCCGTGGTAACTACTGATATACATACTTATTATGCTTTGCAGAATATACATACTTATTATGCTTTGCAGAATATACAAACTAACAAAGCTTAAGCATAAGGCAAAAAATCCTCTTGTTCTTTCCCACTCATTCCATCTGTTTTTTCTAGTTTTTTCTGTAGTTCGATTCTTGTGAAAATATATGTTTTTTCTCGTTGTTTGCGATTCCTTGTGTAGGTACATTACTAGATCATTATTATACTTGTATGTGTAATATATGCTCACGCATACAATATCACCACCGTTCACTTGTTTTTACATCTGTAGTTGAGGAAGGAGAAAAAAACTCAACCCAGCAGCAGATGAAGAGGGCAAAAAAGAAAAAAAGAAAAGAGGAGCAAAGCACAAGCAGAGGCAACAACACATTCTAGTGTATATAGAGTTATTATTGTCATTAATACTAATGGTTCCGTTCAGATTTCCCATCAGTTTCGTGTTAAGGACTACCATTAGTCTGAATGCTTTACTTTTCCTACTTTCTCTCTCTTTCTCTTTCATTCGATATGACTGCACTGTTGTGCTTGTGCTGCTGTGCTTCTTCTCTTGTAACATTCCGTGAAAATCGCATCCTCAGCAGCAGCAGTCGCCGTTGAGAGAGAGCCTTGATAAAGCAGTGTGGCAGTGCTTTCAACTGCCAGCATGCTCAGTTACTAAACCCCGTCCTAGTATATTCCTATCATCTGTCTCTTTATTCCTTTCTCTGTATTGGAAAATGTATGTACTCTCATTCTTGGAAAGAAAGAAACGTACATACAGCGAGTAGAAGTGAGCGTACATTATGTATATGAAAACAGAGAGAAAGATAGAAAGAGAGAGAGAGTTACTGCTGCTATTACTGTTGTTCCTCTCTTTCTATTTCCCGTTTTGCCATTGCTTCACGTTTTATGATCATACATTAATGAAATTCCAAAGATCCACTATTCCTCCTTTCCTCCTCTTATCTTCTTCTTCTTCCTCTGTTCCTTCCATCTCTACTCTGTGTAGTGTTTTCATCTCTTCTCGAGAATTCTGATTGATGTTGATGATATCAGACGGAAACTATTGAAGAAGAAGGAGAAAAGTAGAAGCTTCTTACTTACTTACTTACTATCATCACTACTTTAGATTTTATGCTTCTCACTTTTTATATACTTCTTCTCCAATGATATGGTTTGGTGGCGGGAAAAGATGGCGAGTGGGAGAGACAGGCAGGCAGATAGGAGGAGGTGGTGGAGGAGCATACAATAATTTTATGTATCTATAAAAATGTACGTTTATTTTATACAAACGATATAATTTATAAGTACCCAGTTAATCCTGAGGATACACATACGTTTATACTTACGAAGAGAAAGGGGAATGGAACATACGCATTAGGCTTATGTACCTATATATTTATACATTGTGAGTTAATGCGCCTGGCTTTTTCTCCTCGAAGATATTTGTTATTTCCGTCATCAGCTCTTAACTTTGACTGACTGACATGTTTCAAGAATTCATTTTATTGGAAATTATCTCGCCTTTTATCTCTCCTCCCATACAACACAACATGCTTCTCCATCCATCTCTATATCCACCCTCACCATGTTCTGTGTCTGTACATATCCCGCTTACTTACATAATACACACTTACTCGTGCGTTTATGCCTCGCGTACAACTATTACATAAGGAGGAGAAAGAACCTTGAATCTGTGTGACATCGTCATCACCATCATCCAGGAAAAATGTCATCAAGAGGATAAAACTAATAATAAAAAATCTTTACATTTTCTCCAGAAAACATCGTTTATCGTTCCATACTATACCATGAGACACAATAAAAATCCGCAACGACGACTTATTGCTCTGTCCTTTTCTCTCCCTCTCTCTCTCTGTCTTGAATTAGAAGCAGGGGAAATATCGCTTTATATTGGGGAAAAATTCTTGATTTCTTTCCTGCATTTCTTCGTATCCGTCATCTATTCAATAATCTTTCCACTGTCATCATCATTTTGAAAGAAAGCGATCCTATCTCTGTGATACCCTCTCTGACGAATTCATGGGGAAACAGATAAATGAAAAAGCGTGAGGTTTAAAATCCATAAAAACACTCTCATTTGTTTCAATAAATTATCTGTGAAATATGATCGTAATCGTCTTGAAACTCTTATGAAATCCGAGCAATACAATTATACCAAGATTCTCCTAAAACGTTTCTACACTACTACTAAAAGATTAACAACCGAGGCTGAAAAAAGTTGCTAATGGAAAAAGGATAAGATAAAAATATATATTTTATAGTAAACTTTGATCTTTTTCATGGAAGGAATTGCTAGTTAAAATTGAAGGAAAGTTTGAAAGGAAAGGGGTTCCATAGAAGTGAACTGATTCCGAGTATCGCATGATTAGATAAAAAAGGCCCACGCACTCACAAACACACATACACGACAGTAGTAACAGTTTTAGGGAATGGGATTAAGGAGCAGTAAGTAGTCGTGCTAGCAATAATATTTTCTGTATATGTAACAGTGAGCAGAGAGGGTGGAGTCGGCATCCAAAACTAAGTTATTATTATTGTCGTTAATCACGTTAGAATGAGTGATGGACACAAGGGAAATAATATGTACGCACGTGTGTGTGTGTGTTTCTCTAATATTCATTCACATTATACCAACCAGATTAGGATTTTAACCTTTATTTTTTACACAGCGAGGGGAAAAACTTTGTGAAAACAAGATTACATTTTTTTAACATCGCGTAAGCAGTCTTTTGTGTTGATTTTGTTAAAAGTGTACAAGAGGACAGACAGGGTAGAGAGAAGAATAGGCCAACGACCGACCCAAACTACTACGTACTTTTGGAATAATAACCACCATCGTCATCTCAACTCTCAAGTCGTTCCTCCTATTCATAAAAGCCCTTTCAACCAGCTAGTTTTGACGTCAACAGGAGTACAAGGAACATGCAGTATATTTACTTTGCTTATTAAAAAACACACGACAGCAACTTACTAACAACAAATAACAACAACCACAACAGTTTGGAGGAAGCCTGTTGTGATGATGATGATAGTAGCAATGATTACATATTGTTTGGTTGATAGTATAAAATGATACACTTAGCATCCAATCACGCATCCGTACATGCAAAAAAAAAGTTTTGTTTCTCTATTTACCATTTACCTAAGGTGCAATACACTGCACCCAAATATTATCCATTACCTTGATTTTCATCATCATGATTGCCACATGTTCACTTATTACAACTGCAACAACAGTGGTAGTTGTAGAGAAACCCGGTGAAAAAAGTTTCTTTCTAACTTCTCTAGAACACACGCTATTTTATGCATTTAATAATGGGAAGTGCGTTTTATTGCACTGATCGCACATTAGAGTGTATTCGCATTATTACAGCTTTCCCTTGTCTGTATGTTTGTTTGTGAAACGTGAAACTGAAACGGGAATGAAGTGGTGGCTGTGGTAGTGGGAGTTGTAGTAGCAGCACTGAAGTAAAAGTAACTTTGTTATAGATTGCACTATTACGATTATTATTATTATTATGATTGGAAGAGGGGAAGAGAGAAAGCGTGTGTGCACCTAATATATTTTATTGTGCGTAAAAGTTGAGAAATTTGTTGGCTCGCACCAATAAATGCATTCAGTTAACAGAGAGAAAGAGAGAAGCGTTTCTTCGTTTTCGCCTCAAATATGCACGCATCTAACGTATTATTTTGTAATATGATATGAGACTCGATTCTCTTCCATTCTCTACTCTGGACTCTGCCTTTTTGTCCTGTTTTCTCTCTGCTAAGTATGTATGTATGTAGTTAGAGTTTTGTTTGTGGAGACGAGATTTCACTCACTCAGCTAAGTACCGGTTCAGAGAAAAATGCTGCTGTGGATAGAAATCGAAACCGGATGGGGAAAATGGCATAGCAATCATATTGTTTAATGGAAGCGTACTGAATGTGGAAGTTGTAGTGATGGAGGTGGCGGTGGTAGCAGTAGTTATTGTACTGAAAGTGGTAGTTTTGCCATTTAAAAAATTAAAATCTTTGGAAAATGTGTTTTCCTCTCTTTTTGCTCCCTTTCCTGACTAGTTTGTTCGGTGTGTGTGGTTGAGCTAGCTGCAATTTAAATAAGCTTGTTGTGGTGTATGTGTGCAGGAACCAAAGGGGAGAAAATGCACAGCAGCAAACAAGTCGCACTAAAGACTAGACTGCTGCGTGAGATAAAAGCTACTATTTTGCTGTTTCGCATTGTTACTTTGCTATTGCCACTAGTACTTACATCTTGTTTTTATTATTATGGGTTGTTTCAATAATGACCATCTTGTTTACATACATGCAAACGGAACTCGCTACTACACAGTACTGACGACATTATATGGTGGAGCTGCAGAGAATGACGATGGCGGTGACGATGGTGTCGTAGACGACGACGTTCGTTTAAGATAATGTTTCTGAGTGAACAAGGTTTTCGGTGAAGGAGGTTGACCTCCCAGAGAACATTAATGATTCCCAATGTTCTGCATGCGGAAGATCAGTTGAGGCCGTAGTAGTGGTAGCTACAAAACAAATGGGAAGGGATAGCAGAAGCTAGTTTTCAGACTTTAATTTTTGTACTATCATCATCCGCATCGTGAAACGAGGGGAAACAACTGGAAATGCCATAAACTAGTTTTCCCTAATATACGATTCGAACGGTTTTTTTACAAAAATAATAATAAAAAGGGCATTACCAAAGTAAACTAGTGGCGATGGGATATATAAGGGAGCTGGAGTATTAGTAGTGGTGCAGCGGTGAAAGTGATTTGCATACGTACTTACTTACGCAAACATAGTCTACACAAATGCCTGCATTCCAAGCCAACGCGCTTTTGGCGCATATAACCAACATTTCCAGCCCATTCAAATGCATATTAGTGCAAGCATAATGATTTCCTATCCGGTCCGGTGGCTATGGTTGTGTGGTTGTGCTGATATTTTGTAGGTGCTGGATAATGTATATACCTAAACTCCACTATAGAGAAAGAGAGAGGACAATGCATTACAGAACGAACGAAACGAAGTCGACTGCCTTTTTGTGAGGGAATTTTCCTCGTTAGCAGCACAAGTTGCAGAGCCAAAGGGGAAGTAATATTGCACAGTGGTGCACATACATACATAAATTATAGGACGTGTATGTACAAAATATAAAAAAGTTGTTGTTGGCAGCTCTAGACTTCCGGATTGCTTTCACTGGCTCATGCCAGCACAAAAACTTGTATTTTCATAATTTCATTATTAGCCGGTGTAATAGCCTCACAACGTGTGCCTTTACTACGATGCATATTATACCCCTATAGATATACCAACATTCTTTACTTTTACCGTTTTAAAGTGTACATTACGTATTAAAATATGATTATTGCTCTAATCTAACTGTCAAGGTTGTCTACCGTACATATTCAGAGTAATGCTCGGAAAAATGTGTAGACGGTGCTGAGTGCAGGCTTATACACATTGAAATGCTATCGATAATTTTCATTTGGCACTATGAATTATTTTTCTCTCAATTCATTCATTATTATTTTGTATTTTTAGACCAACAAGACTTGACTTCTGTGATTGTAATGATGTAAATTCCATCATTCTATGAGTGCACGTACATCAACTAGCTACTCAACCAACAAAGCTTTTCTATCATTTAATAATCATAGTCACCATTATTTCAGCAACCGTGGGTAAATATATATTGCATCCGTGCAAATCATACTAAGGACTTCGCAAAATGTCAGGTGTACACGTGCATAGAAAATGATTTTTTGTGCAAATACCTGTACATTTTTAATAGGTTTACTGTATCTTTTCGCAATTATGTACATTGTAATGGTGGCTATTTCCAATTACCGTGTTACTCCACATTTAAATAATGAGCTTACAGATAATGCTAAACAAAGAGAAAATAGAGCAGAATTACATATATCTATGTAAATACACTTCTAGGGAGGGCTATGCTTGTTAGGTTGCACAACGGATTATGCATGAACTCGACGCATTATGCCATTACATTAATATTTAAATACGAAGTGTAGCTCCATAATGGAACACAGGATAAATAGGTGCTCTAGAATTCCGTCGAAATTTCGCAATTGGGACCCTCTTCATGCAGCTGACATACATGGTTTTCAATGCCACTCACACATTCCTCTCATTGTCAGTCATGTCCCTTGTGACATAATGTAATTGAAGTAATGTTTGGTATGGTCAGTATTCACTTCTACTTAATGTCACAATAATTTTTTGCTTGTTTAATTTTTATAGCCCATTACGTCTCCCTGCATTATTATTATTTCTGGTAGGAGCATTACCATGAGAAGAAAATCGATATATACCTGGAAGGATTGCTGAGGAGAGAAAAGAAAAATAAAGCTCTTCAGAGCGCACAGACCATTTAGACATTACTGGCTAAACAAAAGCGGTCAATTTTTTATGCACGTCTCTCCACATTCCAGTTAAATACTTTTTTCTTTCTTTTTTGTTCTGTAGCTTAATTGTTTGCTTGGTTTGCTCCAATAAAGAATCTTCTCTCGTGTAAAACTGATATAAACAGTTTGGGAAAAGCAATGGCAGAACATACAAAGTGCACACATTATACTTCCCTAGCCCTACTTACTTACGTACATGCAATGTGTAGTGCATGTGAGGATGCCATCCAGGCCACAGAGCGCCATTACCCTTTAACAGTGCAACTTTAACCACCTGAAATAACTTAATGGAGTAGAGCTACTAGAAAAGAAAAAGAGAAATAAGTGGAGAAGAAAAATTAAACAATTCATGGAATGCTTAGTTGTCACCTTGGAACTTTTTTTATTATTTTGCCAGCGTTTTTTAATACTTTGTTTCCTTCCCCGGTACCACCAAGCTACGCTCCGTTGCCACCTGGACTGCGACTGCATGGACAAGTCGCTTACTACAGCGAAATGAAACGGAAGGGAACGGTAATGCCATAATGTACAATGCTTACAATTAGTTGTGCAGTTACCTTCTCCAATTCATATAAGTACACTGTGCACGTACTTTGCACACGAGTTTAGTGAGCAAAAAATAAGAAAAACGGGACCAATAAAAAACTTTATATCCAGACATTTTACCAAAGAAATCCAACCACTTTCATAGCATTCCACCTAACCAAAAAACGCACCATGTTATATAATAAATACGTTGTATTTTCTTCATATGAATGAAAGGAACGCATAATATCGCCCGTGTATGTACAAAATAACTAACACTCCTTAATTGGGTCTCTCTATCCATTCGTTTGTTTCTTTTTTTCTGCTAAAGACACGCACTGCCAATTCTTCAC
Organism: Coecobrya sp. COE2; assembly: GCA_027743765.1. Classification (NCBI taxonomy): domain Eukaryota; kingdom Metazoa; phylum Arthropoda; class Collembola; order Entomobryomorpha; family Entomobryidae; genus Coecobrya; species Coecobrya sp. COE2. The sequence goes on from JAHZMV010006394.1 coordinate 67,163, forward strand.
ACTGCAGAGAAAGCTAAATGTAGAAAGTAGTGGTGTCAATACTAAGCCCAACTGTTGTATTTCAAGGTACTTACCTACTTCTCTTATAAATGTAACCTATACGCTCGTCACGTAGGTGGACTCTGTACAGGTATGCAAAAATAATGGATATATTCCTCATAGAAATAACACACCACAGTTTTCTAAGAACCCATGATTATCGAAGAAAACTAGTAATTACTTGGCTATTGCTAATCTGTTATTAAATCCAAAAATGCCGAGTATTACATCGCACTTTTGTGTTCCGCCGGCACAGTAACCCACTCACCGGGAATAATCTGTTGTTAAAAATCCCGACGTCGGCGATTCGTATAAATAAGCAAAATAAACCATTCAATAATGCAAGGTACAGAAAACATACGAGTAATTGCGATGTTAGATTTCCATTGAAATCAAAATAAAAGGTTTTGCTAAACAGGTATTTTAACCTCGATGTAGTATCGCCTATCGCCTCCATTAAGTTTTGTTAAAAGGCGAATAGTGCAAAGGTCATTTTAAACCATGTGAAGGCTAAGTGGCTACATGATTCGGATTTTTTAATGTTTACGACATTTACTAGGATTGTAGGAACGTATGTCTAAATGAGCAATTAATAAACTGGTCAAAACAGTCTAGACAGCAAACACTACATAGTTTGAAAATGATGATTTAAAAGGTTATTTTTTATAACTATCGGTTTTCATGGTGATTAGGAAAGTTTAAAAAAATATTATCAGATCAAGAGAATTTTTTTTAAAAATCTCTACGGTTAAAGAAATGATTCATGACGAAAAAACAAACTTTTTTGCATAAAAACACGCAAGCACCACATAACATTTTATCAGCATCCTTACCTAACCTCTGATATTTACTTTGTCATGGAAAAACCATTACAGAAAAATGGAGGAATATAAGATAAGCCAGTTTAATCTAGAAAATAGTTCATGTCTAATAGCAAGCAATGTAATTGGTTGGTAACCTTTTACTTGAATAATGACACCGTATTATACAATATGTGTGCTCAATGTTAATGTTGATGATGATGGATATAGTCATATTGACTCCAATTTACCCAACCACTTTCTCCGGACTAATGAAGTTGTTTTTCCAGCCATCACAACATTTTTTAGATTCACATCAGCTGCCATTTGCATGGCCGTTCAATCAAAACTCGTGTTGGACTCTGGAAAATACAACACATTTGCGAAGTTAAAAAAGTAATAATCTATAATTTCATACAGCAAAAAAACACTGTGACCTTTCAAGTCATCATTAATTCTCCTGTTTTTTTTGCAAATAGCAATGTTTAGAGGAAAATGATGAGTAGTCAAGAGAGATGTATAGTGGATAAACAAAGGTGTCATGATAATGATAAGCAATCATTGTCTCTCTAATCATATTATTCCTAATTATGTGTAGCACTTTCCGTGTGTCGGGTTGAAAATCCATTGAAACGAGTTGAAAAAAAATATGATTATTACATGGTAAGTTGATGATAAAAGTAGATAGCAAATGCTTATATGAGAGTATACACAATTTTTTTGCTTATTACACGAGAAAAAAATCCCAAAAGGAAAATATATTCAGCTAACTGCTGTTTCTGCCACTGTTAACTTTCAAGAAGCACCAGAGAGGGAGAGAAAAAAAGGAACACTGAATGATGCCTTTTATTTTGCTCGCCTGACTTAGCATGCTACTACCATCATCATGAATTGTTTACACATGTAGGGTTCATACTGTGTATAATTTTTTGCAATAAACATCACCTATTTTTTTAAAAGAGAAAGTATAAAAGGTAGAGGGAAGCCTAAGAAAGAATCTATTAGGGTAGTATAATAGCAATAATAATAACAATGGTAACAAGAAGTACTCACTTCGCATTCAAGAGTCCACGCCACACGGCACCAATGAATTTTCTATACGAGGTGGATTGTCGTCCTTCATGATGCTTCTGTATACATACCTATATAGAAGGCACATGTTTATTTTGTTCCTTTCTTACCAGGGATTTTTTTGCTTTCTCTACCGTCGTCCTCCTCGTAAAATGACGCCATCACCATCGTTCGTCTACCTTTTTTTACAAGTCAACGTGACTCAGCCAGCACACTCACACACACATTGAGAAAACAACATTTATTTACTTTTTTGTCAGTGTTGTTTGACTGTATTACGCTATTACACAAGCAGTAGCATCAATTTCCAGTATTTCAACAGAAGTTACTCTACCTATTTACAATGTTTATGGACTTATAGACGCCATTTAGGAGTGTGTACTGCCACTTGACAGGGTATAGTATATAGGATATTTAAATAATAATAATAATAATAGCAAGTGTATGTACGATTGGGACTGTTTTCTTTCATGTGTATTTACAGGTAGCAGTTTTTCGGTCGTGCTGTTGATGATGTTGGTGATGGTAAAGAGGTTCATTTCACAAAGCACACAAAGGTCGTTTCAAGTACATCATGCAATGACCGAGGGAAACGCGATATAAGTATATAAAATACCATAATAACTGAAACAAGAGAGAATTGTGTATTTTTTTAAAACTACATGTTTGCACTTATAAATGGTCTTCTCATGGTTTCCTTTTTGCACCTATCTTGTTCCAAAATCTCTTTCCCATAGGACATGTCCCATAATCCAAAATATAGCATAATCGTTCTTGTTGTTGGCTGCGTTGTTTTTGCTACCCTTGTTGTTCTGATTGTGTGTAGGAAGAAACATATATATAGAAACATGCACAGTTGCTATTTCTCTACTACTGCCGGTGTTTCGTTCCAAAATTGTACTTCTTCTCATGCAATCTCGTCATTACCAGTCTTTTGGTAATGAGAGCTGGGATTATATACGTGTAGGCATTTTTTGTCTTTGTTCTCTTTCTCTTCTTAGGGTGGTGTCGGTGATATGGCGCTCCTACACACAAACATTCTTTTTCCCTCTCCTCTTCATCTTCTCTCCTTTGTTCGCATGCATGTAATATATTCTCCGTTGGCATTTCTTCCCTACTTGTTAAACAACAAATCACCATATTCTTATTTACAACTCTTTATAAAAACAAAGGAAAGGAAAAAACGTTAAAACCAGAGCCAGCATCATCATGGTCATCAGTAAAATACATATACGTATAAAGAACAGATGGTATTCCCATGAAACCGAAAAAAATAATCGTAATGTCTTGTGCCTTCTTTGGCAAAACTACCGACATAATCTATCTGCGTTCACGAAACTACACGCATTGTACACAAACCTAAAGAGGAAAATTATGTCAGTTCTCCGAGGAATACCAACTATGTATACCCAGTCATCATCATCATCACACCACTACTCTCTTTTTTTCTTTATTACTTTCACCTTCTTCGGACTTCTTGCTGTTTTAAGCATATACTCGTTCCCTTATCATTTTATTTTTCTTGCCTAAGAAAGAGAAGAGGCAAAAGAAGAAGAAGAGAAAGAAGTACGTGCATAAATAGGTTGATTTCTTGACAACTTAATATATAATGCAAACTTTTGAGAAAAAACTCTTCCTGTCACAATTCTTGTGCATGGCAAATTCCAAGTAAACTAGGGTAAACCAATGTAGGTAGTTTGTCTGCAGATAGTGCGATGATGATGACGAAGGTGGCGAGACAGGTGAGAACATTGAAGAGAAAGAGAAAGAAATAAAGTATGAAAAATAACGTGTGTGCAACTTGTACGAATGTTTGTGTGGGTTGATGTGCGTTGTTTGTCGGGAGGAAAGGAACAAGAAAAAGGTTTGGCTTCTCAATCTAAATTTGATGTGGAAGGTTGCTTTATTCCAGCATCATGATAGTGTAGTATAACAGCATTCGTAATGGTGGTTGTTCGTGGTTGTGTTAAAAAAAGTAAAAGTATTATTATTTTATTATTATTTTCGTGGGGGTATGACGATAATATGTGCTGTTTGGTTGCTTTGTATAACTTCAGAGGTACGGATGATGACGACAGCAGTTGAGTCTGCAGACCTTCTCCCCGGTCGCGAATTCTCAATACCTTTTCTCTACAAAAAATTTTTCTCCAAGGTCTTGTGGAGACTTGTGGATTTTCTTTGAATGCATGATATTGTTATGGTAAAAGAGCACATACACAGAAATCACATTGACGTTGAAGAACGATAAAAGTATTATGCAAAATTTATTTATTGCAAAAAATTCCTGGAAAAATATTATGCACGGCATGTGCGGCTTTTCTATTATTTATTTATGTTTTGTGATTGCACACTCCTCCTTGCTGGTTGACACTGATAGACAGTTTGATGGTTTTGCTATTATTATAGGTGGTAGCTGTTTTGTGGTGGAGGTTTAAAGAAAATCAAGGCAGACAAAGTGATATTATCCAGGGAAAGTATGTATCTATAGTGGGAAGAGAAAATATACACAAAATAGGATCTTTGCAAATGTGTAGCGAAACCCAATTGGATTGGGCACCGTTCTAAAAGTCACTTGAAATCTGATTCCTTGCAAAATGTCAAATAGAAACAGATTCGACTAAGCGTGTAATCTGATACTTTGAGCACGTTGCCGTAAGAGCTATGGCAATTTGCAGAAAACTCCCACGTGAGGTTGGAGCGTTTTTCTCTATTGCGTAACTAAAAACGGAAATTATTGAGCAGTAAAAATCATGTTTATTTACTTTTTTACTTTTTGCATTATAGCATGTTTGTGCCATGTGCTTTATAATAATATATGCCGTGAGGTGAAAGAAGTAAAGAGTGAGTGGGCGGTTGACATTTTATCCCGTCAAAATGTTAACAAAACATAAGATTGGGAAACGACAACAATACCTACTGAATGGAAAGTTTGAAAACCTCTTTTCAGAACCACTTAAAGGCGTCCATTTACTTTGCATGTGAGCTGCCATGTTTACTTATTGGACAATATTTGAATTTGGAAAGTGACGCATACCAAATAATGCAAATTTAAATTGTCAAAATGGTTATTCCGTACTCATGCTGAAAATTCTATTGTAATAATAGCAACATTGTTTATTTTTTCTACTATGCATTCGCCCACGCACAATATTTTCATCTCAGTCCTTTCCGCTAAACTTGAGCGTATAGTAATTTAACAATATATTCGGCAGCAATAGCCTAAAACCTTTGATTTTCAGTTTCCCGTAACCCGACAGCGATGACGCAACGACTATGTAAAGTAAATGCATTAATGTTACCAAAAAAAGAATCCGCTTACCTAATCCAATATAAAATTATCACACAAAAAAGCACGTGTCGTGTTTGGGGACGGAGAGAAAGCCTTGTTAGTAGAAATAAAAACCTTGTAACTATTTCAGCAGGAAGCGAAAGTGACACTTGTTTAGCACCGCGAAACCGAAATAGAGTAAAACACTGACATGTGCACATAGGCATTTATGTGAAAACGCTCATTTCCAGCATTTCTACCGCCCACACAAGTAGTGCCAAAGCCTGTAAGTGCAGTTTACTACTGTTACTAAATAAATATTTTAAAAATTGTCTCTCCTCAACTTCAAACTCGGCTTTCGCAAGGTACCTATTCCCACAGGTTATCGAGGAGAAATGCTTTTCTTTCCATAAATTAGTGCATTTTCCTGTCAAGTAGCGAGAAACCACCATCAAAATGCTAAAATGTTTTTGATAGAGTTTGCGAGAAAAGTAAAATTATAAAAGCCTCTCGTAACTACCACGACGGCACAGTAACAGTACAAATTTGTAGTCAGGCAGGATGACATAGATTATATGTGTATACAGCTTGCAGAATAATAATATACTTTATTCATTCATCTCGGCTATCGTCGAAAAGTAAAATCCATATTATTAAAGTTTTTGTACAACAATCCCAGTAATATAGTAGCAGTAAACGTGTAGCAACCCTGTTAGTTGCTCACTGCCACACACACATAAAATATCCACACGAGTTATTATCTAACTAGAAACTTTCAAACGAAAAAGAGTTTCACGCGCTCAATTTGACAACTTTGTTGTTTAGAAGGAGGAGGAGAAAAGCATAAAAGTATAAAAGCGAGACACTCACTTTCAACTGAATTTTTTCTCTCTCGAGGAGTGCCGGTGCGATGATAATGACGATGATCATTGTGATGATTATAATGCCAATGTCATGTAGGCTGCTGGATTGTACCACTATTTATTATTGCAAGTTTAGTTCTCTTAACACATTTTCCACTTTAGGGTTATGCTATGTAATGCATATAAAAACGGTGGAGAAAAACTTGAAATATGTACCAATGTAGTAGCCAGTTAGTTTGTATGTGTGTCTTTGAGGGTGTCGGTATCTTGCGATATGTGGAGTTGTTGGGATATTGTATTTAGCCCAATGCATCTATCCATCCATCCAAGTCTCAGCTTTACGCAGCACAGCAGCAGCCGCAGTGGCAACGAGAAGGAGAGAGATAGAGTGACAAGTTAAACGAGGTAGAAAAGGAAAATGAAAAGCAAAAGAAGAGAAAGTGTGGGAGAGAAAGAACGGGCAAAATTTTTTGGCATCAGTTCAATCAATAATGGAAACAAGTGAGTTGAGTGAGTAGTAGTATAGTATAAGTGAGCGAGCAATAAGTGTGTGTGTGGGAGAGAGGGAAAGGTTATCCATCTCTTTTTTTCATTGAACAATGTCACTGAGGCAAGGAAAGCTCTTTTTTTACATTCTCAGCCTAATATCTGTAGATATCGAATTTGGGAAGTGAAATGAGCCCTCTTCTTTAAAACATACGCCTACATGAATGCACACATGCATGCTTTGGTTACACAGAACATTTACATATTTTAACATACCTACATACATTTACAAACAGCCGGCAGGTGAGAGTAAACGAGAAAGGGAGAATAATTCAAGTAAGGTGTGAATACAGCTGAATGGGGAGAGAGATAGGTGAAACGTAAATTTAATGCTGCTGAAGTAACTATACACATGCACCGTCTCCACAAATAATGTGTAATACCAGACTGGGTGCTATATGCTCCTGCCAACCAATACATTCCGACAAATAAATATACGGAATGAAAGCCGAAAGGTAAACGGGGACTTGTCAAACGTGTGCATGAAATCGTTCAATTACACCTTAACAATTTCCATCCTTTTACATATTTTCCTATAAGCAGAATCGCACACTTATTAGCGCCGCTCTTGGTGTACAAATATAATGAACCCAACTGTCAATTTCATGTTTGCATATTATGCTTTAGTCCCATACCTATGTATACAACACATAAACGCATGCACACATTATTATGCTATCGTTTGTGTACAAACGCAACTCATTTTACAACATTTGCTAATAGCAAGTTCATTCTTCCTTTTCCCTTCGTTTTCTTCTCTCTTCTGCAACAACCAAACTCTCTTCCCATCTCTCTGCCTCTTGTTAGTGAAAAGTCTTTAAATCATTCATGTGTGATGGCGCGTGAGTAAATAATCCTTATTCCCTTTTGCACAAATGAGCATTCACAAGGATTCGCGAAATTTTCCTTCTGCGCTTCACTCCTCCTCTAGCTTTCTCCCTCTGCTCCGCTTTTGGGTATGTTATTTTTTTATATACATATTTCTGTTTAGGTAATGTATATAATGCTCTTAGCATTATAATAATATGTGTGTATGTGAGCAAAGTAATAGACTATGAAAAACTCGACTAGACAAACTTACTGTACAAGTTACTGCTTTCTACTATTTAAATACACTAATATTATGAGTAGTTAAAGGTGCGTATCATCTATATATTATATTTTATATTCTGAATCCGGTGATGATAATATTAATAATAGCATGTATAATTTGTTTGACTAGCAGTTGGAAAGAACAGAAAGGAAAATTTTGAGTGTTTTGTTGTTACACTATAGTATTTTGCATGATATGAGTAGTAGTATATCTATGCATTGTGTTGGAAGGAGCACAAGGAGGATGCGAGATGTGATGAAAAGAGGAAGGAGAGAGAAGGAAATATGTGTAAAGATTGACACTTTAAGCATGCTGGTGTCGAGTATGATGATTATTTATGGAGATGATGGCACATCATAGCTGGATGTATAGGCACTTATTATTATCATCTGAAATGTACTTATGGAGTTACCAAAAAAGTGTGTCAACACACTTTGCTTTAGCTATTTCTGGGTAATATTCCTTTTTGAAGTATTCATATCAAGCAACGTATCTTTGTATGTGCACTTCCTGAATTCTACAGGATTGTGAAATTCGAGGCCGGATTGTTTTTTTTACATATTAATTCCATTATAATTATAGAAAAGTGTTGTATTGCGAAAGAGTTATCATGAAATGAAATGAATAAGTATAGCTATATTTAAGTATTATTAAAACATGCCTACGCAGCTGATCTGTGCTTGGATAATGTACAAACGTGGCACTGTTGAGCGTCGGAAAAATGAGCTGCTCGTTCGTCAGACTGCTTTCTCATGACGGCAGTGTTATATTTCAGCCACCGCAAGCAATAATACAAATTATAGAAAATGATGTATGATAAATCTCTTTCTCTCTGTCGGCTTCAAGTACAATTCATTCATTTTCCATCCAGAACATTCAAGTGTCATTGTTACATCCACTATTTAGAGTGTAGTGTCATTGCTAACCATTTAAAATCCATGGTTTAAATATATGAATTAATGCTCCTGCTGGGCAATCAGTTGCTCTATATGCTTTTATGCTTCAATACCTTTTTCCAGGAACCAGACGTGAGATAATGCTTTATTCAAATAACAGTCAGTGTTACACATCATTCGGATGGAGTGAAAGTATAAATGTGTATACAGAATAAATTTACAGGAAATGTATGCAAAATTGTGCCACTTTTACATTAGCAAGAACAGACAATGTAACAAACGGCAGACAGTGTTCCATGTAAGTACATACATACGTCAATGGGTCGCTAAGCTTGCTTGATTGATTTTCTATAGAGATTCGGAGAAGAACAAGATGAGAAAGAGAAATGTTTGTCGCATTCAATAATATGATTGTGTACTCAAAGTTACGTAATAGTTGGCAAAAAATATTATAACATCGCCATATATATGGTAATAACCATAACAATAAATGTGGCAATAATGATAAAAGTAAGTACACTTGTATGCATGATTACATGAACATTGGTTCTACTTTCCAGATTACTATTATTATTTCTTCAGACGTCTTTTTTCTAAGAAATGCGCCAATAATACTGTTGAATGAAGCAAAAGGTATCGAAATAAAATATGTCTGCGTGTATGCAACTTACTTCTGTACAAATCGAGTTTGGATGTAATTATCTTATAGACATTAATATATGTCCCTTTGTATATCCAACCCAGTCGTTTTACATTAAAGCGCAAAATTGATATGCAATCATGTTCTTTATTCCGCAAGGGGGATTCAACTCGACACATCTTTCTTTCTTTTCATACTTGAAATCCGTCTGGTCTTGACTGACTGACTGGTTGAAGGTTCTACTTACGTAACACGAGCGGCAGTAGCAGTAGTAGTGGATAATGCTCCAGGTTGTATGCTACTGGCTTCATATGAGCGCGTGAGAGAAAGAGAAGAGAAAGTATGTCGAACAGATTTGATTTGACTGACTTATCCCAGTATGTATGTTTGAGTGAGAGAGGAGAGGAGGATAGAGCGAAATGATCGACAGGCTGACAGACTGGATATTATGATAAGCACAGACAAGCTAACAAATCATGAATGCTCACTCGGCGTACAGAGTATTATAGAGAGTAGTAGACATGTAAGTCAATGTGCTCCTCTCTTTCTCCCTGGCTGACTAAAATTCAACAGAGATTTGTAGTATGTGCAGGCGTATGTGTACTTATATTTATTATTTGATGGTGTATTTGCACAGCCATTTGGTTCAAAACGGACGATGACGGTGGGAAAAAGTGAATAGTCTTATTATTTCTCCTCTGCTTGTTTGCTTACTTCCGCTCAACTGAAAATTTGCCGTGAAGTCTTCCACTTTCCAACGGACAGATTTTCTACACATACTTACTACGTACGTAGCTGCACACGTATAAAGTTTATACGAATGGCCATGTTTGTCCGTCGTTGAATAGCAGACGTAACTGCAAACCTACTTCGGATTTCTTTTCAACAATGTATATCGGATACATGTCTAAAATTGCACCACTCGACCATAGTAGACGATCAGATTAGCCTTTTATATGCAGTTAGTGATAAAGAATGAAAATCTAACCAATAATTACCAAAATACTATGAGTAAAATCATTCCCTATAGCAGCTATTGTAGTTATTATATACTCTGTTTTCGCTACTTTCAGAAAAAATATATCTTACTCGGTTTATTTTAACAACAATTCAGTAGCTTACTATGCAGTTAGTATTTTTATGATTAGTTTGGTGCTTTAACTGGATAATACTATCAAATCATTGTGTCCGTCTTTCAGTAGATATTCTATTAAAATATCAACCACAGCCTATGTCATAGCTTATATTTATTCCAAGTAACTAACTCAAGTAGCTCCAAGAAATTTTCAGTTAATAAATAGGTGCATATAAATATGGTCACATTATGCTTTATTTTAATTATGAAAGGCAACTTAAGTTCAGCAACATCTAAACTCCGCAAAGGAACATGTTTTCCTTAACATTTCTAAAACAGGTTACATGCTTAATAAGTAATACATTTACAACCAGCAGAACATTTTATCTCACCATCATGTCAAAGTCAGTAGAGGGGACAAGAAGAGAACAAAAGAAGAAATCGACTGCGTACCCCTTTTATCATATTAATTACTCACACAAGCCCATTTACATTACTTTGCTGATGATGATGTGACATGCTTATATCTACTGTATTTTCTAGGTTATTTATTTCTCTGTTGTTGTGTTCATCGTCCATTCCCTTTCAATCTCATCCTGTCTCCTTTTCACGGAATATTACTATTATTGGCATTAATGTGCTTATAAACACGTAAACATGTATGGATAGTACTAAGATGGACACATTGACACACATAATGGAGCGTCTCTGCACACTGTTACTGTTACTAAAGCAGCACCACTAATGCTCCTACAACTATTACAATATGTCACGCTACTATCAATCATCCCTCTTGTTGTATTGTTATCCACTTCTTTTGACAACAACAACAGACTGACATATAAACACGTAAACCAAAAAGATTTCTACTTCACTGACGCTGATGAGAGCTGTCCTGTCCTCGTCACACAGAAAAAAAATCCATTGCATTACGGTCCGACGGCAGTAGTGTTGCTGAAGAAAATATATAATAAACTTGTTAGTTTGAGCTCCTTTTCGCTTTGGCTCCAGTTGGCTAGGCAATTAGCTAATAATTCCTTTTATTCCCCAGTTTGAATACATTCTAAAGGACAAGCATAAATAATATAGTGAATAGCATCGTTTTCTTCTTCGTGAAAGTACCTAGAATTCTCCAAAATTCTAAATACTTCCCTCAGATACATTTATATTCCAACTGCTTTGTAATTTTGGTGATATTTTCCACGACTGGAAAGCATACTCATTTTAACGGAAATGGAAACATTTTTGCATATATTATACCTATGTGTGTAGCGCTGTTTAGGTATTATCATCACCGTTCTGGAACACGGTTGTTATTAATGATGACGATGATGATGATGATGAAACAGCATATATCCTCCTGTCACTGTCAGCTGACAGTGTACATTTAAATCAATTTCTCAAAAAGGTACTTAAAATGAAACCATGAAAAATCAGATAGTTCACTAGGTAGCTTGGAGAGAAATGTGGACGGAAAGGAAAGTGGAAGCAAGCAGTAGACGTACATGCACACATACAACACATATCCCATTTAGCAACATCATCAACAACAACGACTCTGTGTCGTGTGCATTTCATTCAAGTAATGCGAGCAAAAAGCTGCTGCTTTCTCTTTCACTCACTGACTGAAAACATTTTCCCTTGTCACTCTCTCTTCCAGTCAGGTTCGCAGATAAGGAGGACGGCTGTCATTCATTGATTTATAGCATTTTCCTCTGTACGCGCATACAAAATTATATACCTACATTAGTATCCTGCTCTCTTTGGAGCTTTCCTCTAAAATAGGTTCATTCTCACTCAAAAAAGACAGTAAGATGACAGGAAGTCACCTTGAAACGGAGATAGGAGAAGTAGAACGTGTAATTTTGGATTATATGATGATGATTACACAAAGTGGTAAAAGAAGGGAACAGCAAAGAAAATAGAACTGGGTGAAGGAGCATTAAACGACTGGCATTTAATTCGAAGGGCATTTACGGTCTCTAATGTTTCCGCTAATTTAAGCTAACAAGAAACCGCAGGCAAGACACGCCCGTTCTTTAGTTCTTTCCAACTGACTTTTAAAAAATTCGTAATTGTGGTGTGCTCTGCTTTGTCAGTTGACATTTTTGCATTTTTTATTTGCCACCAAGTATAATGAATGTTTGATTGGCAGTGTAACGGTAACACAGAATCTATACCTGTCAAGCATGTTCCTTTTTATGTATTCGGCATTAGCACTGGCTTAGAGAACATGATTTTGAAACGACATTGACTAACCGCGTAGCATCAATGGGCGATTCGGTTGAGATTTTTGGACAGAACCAAACTGTCTAATAATTGCTGAAACTATCTAACAAATTATCTGACATCAACCTTTGTGCAGATACTGATCTGTCCCACGGTTGTTTAGAGTGCGGCTTTCATCAATATATTTTTAGGACATAGTCACACAGGTTTTCGTTATTGAGAGGTAAAATCTCATTATTATCACCATCAGTCATAATCCATCAATGTATCATTAAACAACTTGGTGCATTATGCCGAAAACGAAATCAGAAAACCATGGTTTCTTGAATGACTCCACTTCATTTTGATGCGAGACGAATGTGTGACTGGGTATCATTAAGAAAATCGACCCACCAAAAACCAACCACCAATTCGACTCTATTGGAAAACAGTATTTTCCACTATGTCATCAATCTATCCCATCCAACTTTCATAGGTAACCCAAAGTAAGTTTCCATGCGTGCATATATATTCCATAAGGTATTTTGGTGTTTAGAAATATCCAAATATTTGTATTTCGAGTGCACAACACTGTTTCTTCTGTTTGATCTCCATTTTGGATTCGTGCGAAGCGATCGTTTTAATTCTGTGTCACACAGTTTGATGCTTTTTAATTCGAGTAAGTAGGCAGGAGAAAAACAAAGGAAAATGAGCCAGACAACAAGGCAAGTATAGGAAATATTAAGTCTTCATTGTGCCCCAACAATCAATATAACCGGAAAACTAGGCAGGTTTAATAAAAAAAGTTGGTTAGTGGTAAAAGTAGGATAAAAGAAAAGTGGTCGATTGGAAATCAAAATGACAAGGTAAATGACGGGGATATACACACAACTGATGTGGTTCACAGGAGAGAAAGCATTAGTGTTGTTGATGATATTCATGTTATTATTATGATGATGGTGATGGCTGTGTGTGTATTTGATGTTGGTGTTGGTAGCAGTGGTAATGTGTGGTTTCTCTGCTGTGGTGGCGTGTGACATACTTTTGATTCTTTCAAGGAGAAGCAAGAACGATTAAAACTGTTTTAAATGAAAACACAAGGAAGTAGGTATATGAAGGAAATTGGTAATACATAACGGCAAATATGCATACAGGCATGTAAATACTTTCTTTTTGAATGCAACATAAATATTGTTTATACATACGTGTTTCTGTATCCCGACATTGATTTCATTCTTCCTGTACACACACACACGTGCACATGACAAGTTCGATTCACACTTTCGGCTTTGGTGGAAAATGCAATTATCGTCGTCATCATTTTCATTTATGGAGCATTGTTTTATGTTTTGTTAATACAAGACCATTATTTTTGTTCTGGTTCCCAGGAATAAGCAAGCCATTCCGAAAATCACAAAGACAAGGGAACATAGTAGTAGTATAAATGTTTGGTAGAGTGAAGTTGTATGCTTACTATATCTACCTACCGGACCAATTTTCGTAATCGTCTACAGGTTTCAATTGATGTGTATGTGTGTGGAGAGAGCGATGACAAAGCAAATCGAAACCTTTTAAATGTAAGGTATTTAATCTAGCATGTTTAAAAGTAGATAATGGTACATACTTGAATATTATTCATCATTTTCGTCCATGAAAGTAAGTAGTTCCGCTGGCTGCAAATAACAGCTTACTCACTCATATATCATCCTTATTTGTGGTGGTGTGGTGCAACCACCGTTACAAATTCAAATAAAAAAGGATAAGGAAAAGAGAAGGATTTTATTTGGGAGGGAGGAGGAGAGAAATAAGGAGTGATTATTATTGCTACTTCAGTGGTTTCGATTATTTACCCATGATATACTTTTACCGCACCACATGGAAACTAAGCAAATGTAGTGGAGGTACAAATAGTGGTGAAACCCAATAAGTGTAATAATGATGCATGCATAATAATAAATGCAGAGTAAAGTTAAGCCTTTGCACAAACAAGGCAGAGGCGGGCTTCAGTGACTGAAAAATCCGGACATGAATGTAAATGCTGGAGTGAATCCAGTACTACTGAGTGAGTACTGTACCGAGTTGTTACTTAGTGAAGAGGGAGAGTGGCAGGCAACCAAGTACGTCGTATACACGATAGAAATAAGTAGTTGAGTAAAAAAAGAACATGGACTGAGTTTTTCTATTGACAACAACGTTAAAAACATCATTTTAAAATTGATCTCTTCCTTATAGGGATGATAAAATAGAATGTCTATGTGTACAGGTTTATAAATATGTATGCGGTAGACTCTTGATTCACGCGTCATTTGATTAAACATGAGTACGCTCGTAAATCAGACTAGAAAGAGAAACACGCATATTTAAGTATGTCGATGGAATACCATTTTGTGAGTGAGTACTCGAATTTCGTAATGCAAATTGTAGGCGTGCAAAAATATGAGATAGACGGACGAATTGACTGCAAGGCGGAAGGAGGAGTATTAAGAAGGCAAGAAACCTGGGTTGTGTTTGATTTGTAGTGGATTGGACTACTGCGCGAAGCTTTTATGTGTAGCATGTACCTGAGAAAATATTCTGACGAGACAAGAGTGAACTTGAAGTGTAATATTATTATGTAATTTCTATTTACTACTTTCTTGAACACCTTATTTGTTCGAGGAGTAAAGGGTTTATCAGGAGAAGTATATATGTATACCTATACATAGAAGCTAGGTAATGTGTGTGGCGTATTTCTATTTTTGTTTTAAGGACACCAGCTCTCCTCGGCCTGTGAATTTTCGCATGAGAACAGACTGCTGTGTTGCTGCTCGTAATTACATTTTCGAAGGGAATACAACAAGCTGATGTAGGAGGACGACGACCCTTTCGTCAAACGAATACATGGGAAATGACTTGGCTGACGAAGAAGAAGAAGATCACGAAGAAAATGATGATGATGCTGCTGATGACTATGGAAACTCCTTCAGTTTTCATTATCCATCGTCCACGGTTGTTCGTCCTAGCTTGCGCAGAGGTCTATGAGTGAACGAAATGCTACATGGTTTGGTAGCCGATATGAAGAAAGTTGTAGCGTAATAATGGATCACGTGATGTGGCTTGTCTACTTAAGTTACCTACAAACTGACCAAATCCAATTTGTTGCAGCGATGGAACTATACCACCAGCTTAGGTTTCCATGCCGGTACGCTTGAAAACTCCGTTGCTTTGGTTCATATACATTTGTATAATTCATCTCATATTATAGGACTGTACTATTTATAATATATAATGTGAGGTTTTATAATGATAATAAATCTGTAAAGTGAATGCTGGAAATATATTAATAGATTATTTTCATCTGGTAAGTTTATATGTGTATGTGTAGTTCAAACATGTTGCTATGCTACTTTTGTGCCTATTTCCCGCTTTGTGTAATTTGTTTCTAATTCTTCAACCCTCAAATAGTGAACATCATAATGATGTTGATGGCATTGCAGGTTCTAGAAAAGTAATAGGCGAAACTTAAAATATTGACTGAGCTTCCCCCGATACATTTACTATAGATTTGCAATAAGCTTAATGACTCCTGTCACACATAATCAACATGATAATTTATTGAAAATGACTCGCACATTCTGTTCGGTTTGCTATTAAGCTAAGTCAGGGACTGTGACCAGAAGAGTTCAGTCCAAGTCTACTAAAATATTCATCATAATGGACTTTTTACTACCCAAAGTCCAAAAACTTAACAAGGCAATGGAAAAAAATTGCTCAAAACAGCATTCAAAATTCTAATTTCATTTTCTAAAAAAACATTATTAGCAATAGCATATTACTCATAGCAATTCCAGTAACGTTTTGCGTTAAAACTGTCCTAAATATTGGAGTTGTGCAACACCTCTACTGATAAAATTTTGTTGTCAATCACATTGGACACAATTTCTAAAAATATCGCTAGCCAACCAGTCCCCTTGATGATGATGGAAATAAAAATTGTAATCATCAGAAATAAGGACACCAAGTTTTCATTGAAAATTTCCGCATTTGGTAATTAACGAACCGTGTGAATTAAAATATTGAAAGACTGGTAACTCCCGGGAAAATTTTCCATTTATAGAATACGGATTCCTTTAAAAAGACCAGAAGAAAAAGTAAGGGGTCTATTTTCAAAGCTAAAATTGAATCAGTCAACTAAACATTTTAAAATGGAATGCAAACTTTACCTTCAAATGAATATAGTAATGGTTGGAGATATAGAGAATGGAAATCTGTATTGAATATATGTAGTAAGATAAGTAGTTTTTCTGCCAACACAGCGAGATACGTAGAGTAGGTATTTACATACATACAAGTTCATTCCTAATAACTACTTTTCGCTACACTTCACAACTATTACTTCCCGTTCTTGGAACAACCATTGTCACAGTAATAATTTGATTATTGAAAAAGAGAGAGAGAGAGATGCGAGGAAGTTGAAGAATTGAAAAATGTTGAAAATGGGAAAAAGGTTGCCTTTTCCCTTTTTACCTCCTTCATAGATCAATAATTTGATTTCCCCCATAAAATGAGTTTATTCATCGTCACTACGTCTATATCACAGCACTTATGTAAAAATATATATCTGTAGGAAAAAACGACCCTTACAGTTTTCCCAGCCTACTTTCATTTACTTTTTATTTCCGAGAAAAAAAAGGAAGTTGAAACGACCATGTCGACGACGACGAGGATATAGTGATGATGCTGATTCTTCGTCTGATGCTGAAAGTGTAGAAAAGGTAAAAATCCAACAAGAAATTGCTATTGAATGATTTTTCACTGCTACTCCTTCTTATTCTCCTAACTTACATACCTCACTTAACTTTTTGACTTGAAGGTTTCGCCTTTTTTCTGCTCACGACTTTGTATTTCCTTCCATTATATCTAATAGAAAAAATACTATAAAAATGTCCATGATGGGTGGTGGATGGTGTTGTTGATGATGGCGCGGGTGTTATACATTGGTAAGTAGTACATGGAAAAAATAGAGCTGTTCCGTATTGTGCTCTACTAGCTAGCTGTATATGCGATAGAAGGAGACTGGTGAAAAAATCGTTTGAATTTTCAAGCTGCTCAATTGAATTTTCAAAAGTTACATTCCCAAAGGAGGTGAAAGTTGCTACCTTTTTTGTATGGGTGTATTTGTAGCACGCATAGCAAACGTGATTGAATACATTTCTTAGGTACACTAAAGTATCTACTTGCAGCGAGCCGCATATATCTACATCCTTCATCATTCCAAACAAGACGATGATTTAGGGATGCACGCAAAAGTTGAAAGTATCACAGCCTTTGCCACAACTACTACTAGTACACCGTCTAACCTTTACTCCGGTTTGAGAAAAAGGGGGAGAAAGTCAATCAAAAAGTTTCTTTAGACGTTGCATAAAATTCTTTCACCTATTTAATTCGATTGAAGGATCCTCCAAAAGATTTAATTTTTTAGTATCCTTCGTTCAAATGCCTGCAATTAAAGTACGTCAAGTGTAGCTATATACATTATTGGTTTTGCCTTTTCACCATCTCAAGGCTAATAACGCCATTTGTGTAAGTTGAATTCTTTTTTTTTCGGATTGATTACGTGCACACACGTGGTTGCATCATCCTCATGATTGACCAACTTTTTTTTTCCTTTGAAGGTTGCATAAATAAGTTTGCAAAACTCTTTTTTGTGGTACAAGGCCTTTTCGTGAAGAGTGCTTCATAATTTATCGTGTATATCTTTTCAAATGTATTCGAAAGGTTCTCCACCGGTAAAAAGTCATTCCATAATGATCACAAAAAAATCAAAAGTAGTTCGACATTTCGCTTTCTCTCTTGCCTTTCCTTGTTTAACGGGTTAATAATTGCTCAGTAAATACAAATGGCGACCTTTCCTTGTAACAAACTGATTACAACTTTCACAAAATCGAAAGTATATAGTTTATATACATTAGAGAGAAAGAGAAAGAGAGAAAGTTTGTGGAGAGTACACTATTAGCATTTTCTCGTCACTGCCATCATGAATTTGATTTATTTATTTATTTATTATTTGGACATGCCTTCTGTTACAAACAGCATGCAAGACAGGTCAAACACTACAAAACCAGAAACGTTTTCTCCATTATACCTACTTACAATATATAGTTAGTATACAAAAAATATTTATTTTTTGTTTTGCTATTTCCACCACCACCATTGATATTTCTGCTGAGTATGCAAACACGGAGAAAACTCTGCTCCTGCCACTACTTTTCAACCATTGTAGCTATTGTGGTGTTGGTAACAGCAGTTGTATTTAAAATATCGGCCTGGTGGAAACGATGCTTCCTGGTAGAAAGAAGAAATATGAAAGTGGATATATGCACACAAGTGCAAATACATATAAATGGGGAAAGGAATAGGCTCACCCAAATAAAAAATTGTTGTGTGTCCTTGTAATGTCAACTAGCGCTGGCTGCCACTTGTAATGAGTAAAAGACTGAAATTGTTTGCTACTGACAACTGTTTGTGAGTTTTGTACTGAAACCTTTTTTACATGGTCGATATATGCTTATACATTCACAAGTGCATCTATCTACTTCTCTCTGTCAGCATTCAAAATTGTAGTTCCGGACTATTGTTATAATGTGCATTGCAAATGTAGTATAGTTTCACCAATAACAACCAGAATACTATTTACCACGGTTTAGGCTTGTACATATATTTTGTAGTAATATTTGTGTACAAGTGTGTATAGTAAGTACATTGTTACAAGTATACATTGTTACATTTTTTCTAAATGTAATTGAGAAAAAAGAACTAACAAGAAAAGAGAGAAACATATTAGTACGCTTGCCAAGCTTGTTGGTCACATAAAAAGTACATTAAAACAGATGGAGGAGAAAAAATAAGCTCAAGTGCTTTATTGGTACTGCCTTATACACCCACAATATAATATATACTATATACACTCTTTTTATTCACTACTTTCACTCACACACTGGAAAACACCAGTTTTGACGACATTTGAACATGGTCTCTCGTTTTTATATTTTAGTCACCATGTCCACAATTTTATTGAACTAACTTGGATACTGTCATTAGAGAGCTTGTATCTTATGTTCTTTTTTATTTTTTCTCTGTTAAAAAGTTACATCATTACGGTCATCATGAACATCAGAATCGACATTACTAAGGCCTTGGTTTTACAGCCACTTTTTTGTATACGAGTAATCCCATCGCTTTACTCTCATCTGGGAAAGTTGATGCAATATTTAGTGTGACAGCCTGGGTAAGTGAACATGTACGTCCATATTGTATGGAACGTGGAAGATGATAAAAATGTAATTTGAAATTGACATACTATACGATGACTTACAACTTGACTTGATGACGACGACAATGAAATGTTACTCCACAAAGTACGATTCTAGTGTTTCCGTTTAAAAAAGCAAGCCGGAAAATTGCTGCACGTTTTACGACTCGGTGTAGCCATAATATTTTCATAAAGTGGGCTCACTATTATACTGACTATTTCCCTGTAACCATCCATCGTAGCGAGTATAATATTTTTCTGGTCGCTAAAATGAAAATGCTGTGAGGATTTTAACGGGCAATTAGAGAAACAGCAGTACACGAACATAAAAAAACTGTTATTTCAAGTTTAGTTGTTGAGACATGTAATAAAAATAGGCTTCACATATCCACACCTCTCTTACCACAACCTTATTGTTATTGTCATAGTCATGTTTTAGAAAAAATTACAATTTCTCTGTTCCTTAGTGCTACATCATGTATGTGATATGGTTGTGACTGATAAGAGGGGAATGACACTTTCCTTGTGATGTTTTTGCAAAAGCTTCAAATAGTAAAGGAGTAATAATTTATTTAAGAAGAGTAACATGAAACTTCTTACAGGTTTTGTCATGCGTGTCCATCTGCCTGAATCTCTCAAACTGATATGCATAAGATAACACTTTAATGTGTAAGGCGTGAATTTTGGCACTCGGATTTCTCTGGACAACGCATTTCATTTTATCACATTAAATTGTTGTCTGTTTGTTTTCGCCACAGAAAGTAGCATATTGATTGACTAGGCTTTTAATTATTGTCAATTGTGTAGTCTATATTTTGATATTAATTCACACGTGTGTTCAATTTATCAATATTTCAGTGGCCTAAATATCGCTTGACTTTGCATAAATGAGGATGAAATTGCTGAGTCTTTTAGGCTAAAATATATCAGAGAATTTCTCTTTTATCAATCTAAAAACTCTTCCTTCATTTCCAATTATCTGCTAGGTTCGTTGGTCAGCTCCAACTACATGGAAACAGTTTACCTCGAATGAAACGAAAATCCTCCCCCTCTTTCCTCCTCCTCGTCGGTTACTTCACGAATGATATAGTAGGAAACACCAAATACCACGTAGTTCTAGTTCACATACGCAATATTTTCCGGTGAATAGAGAGCACGGTTGGTGACGGTAATGCTGAAAAAAGGATGATGGTAGTGATCACGATGACATTTTCCAAATTTGTTATTAGAGTGGAATGACCATGTCCCTTTGATGTCCTCAAATACTGACGATGTCCTGATCATAACAATTGATTGCACGAATATATGGTGCGTTTGTACATTTTCCAATTTTCATTGGTGTGGTGAAACATGGTGATACACCTCCCATGATATTATTAGTATATATTTTTCATTCCAATTTCCTACCTACTCATTATTATTTACCTTACAAGTGTGTATGTACATGTAAAATTAACTTTAAAACCTTTGTTGTTGCATTCAGTCAACGGTAACAAAACCACAGCATTTAAAGAAAACAAGTAAATGGCAGTTAGACGGATGTCCACATCAACAATGTATTACAATCAACCTGTCCAATTGTACGTTATGAGGAGTATGAGGAGTATGATGGTCTGTTAAAAAATATATAGCTATATAGGTCAGCCATTTTTCTCTCCTCCCGTTGAATCTATTAGATATAACACGTCCTTTAATCAATATTGAATACCGCATGCTTGTTTGAATGGATAAAAGGTATAATAATATATGTAGCTATACGCGTATGAGTGAACGAGTTAAATACATAATTTGAATGACATCATAATCAAATTGATCACATAGCATACAACTTTATATGTCACGGACTTGTAAACAAAGACAAGTCAATAGTGTTATTTTTACGCGTTTTCCCTCCAACTTTTTCAAGCGTGCATACCTTCTTAGCACATTCTATCATGTAATAAATATTAGCAACAAACCGTGTTGCTATTTTATCACCGTTAGAAATTAGGTGGATAGATATGTGTGCATATTATAGGTATCGTACATAAAATAGATTGATATATGTACCTTTACGTAAAGGTATATTTTGAAAACATTTTTACTTTTTTCGCTACTGCGTGCTACCTATATGTATCATGTAAGGAGAACGTACCATGTTCATTTTCATTATTAGACCACTTGTCACCAATTCATGTATTCCGTGCAGCATGAATGAACATGGGCGCAGCAGTCTAGAAAAAAATGCTGGTTGAGCTGACTTTGGAATAAGAGTTAGGAGAGAAAGCGAACAAGAGAAAAAATATTATTTCCATCACGAAATGAAATCTGCTCGTTCGACATAAAAATTGTTCTACAACTAACTAAACATATCACGCCATTCATTTTCCCCTATACAGTTCAGAGTAATATGCGTTGTCTATAAATTTCACCGCTCATGCATACCTATACACAGGTAGTATAAGTTTCTTTGTTCTACAACAGGAAGAAACGAATAGTGCTTTATAATGACTTGGATTTGCCTTTGATATAGTGGATATATATAGCACGAAGATGATGATGATGACGGGAATGGAAGCAGCACGTAAAACAATAACAATCCATGTTTCAACTAACGTCTGCATTTACATTTAATGGTTCCGTACAGAAACGACCATGTTTACATTTTTATGTATTTCTTGACCAGAGTCTCCAGTTATTGTTAAAATGTACGTTATTTTTTAGTTTTTTTTCTGTTGGCGTGATTGGATTGGAGATTAATGAAAAAAGTCATGCAGTTTTGTCGTGTATTTTCCTAATCGGCATATTTTTCTGTAATTTCTCATTGTACCCACGCGCGGCAGCCAGAAGTTGATGTACATAGTGGCTAGTATTAGAGACTTGCTGGTTATGTGATATAACCTTAGTATAACGCAGCAGATCACCGTAGAAGAACTATTGTTGGCTATTGTTCTTTGTCCACAACAGTTTCTTTATTTCCATGCAAGGTACTGACAAATGAAAAAAGGAGTTTGTTCTTAGGAAAGAATGTTATAAAAAAAAGGTGTGCTGAATAGATGTGTTGTGTGGTGCCAAATGGTGTGGAACACAAAAATGGTAACATATATGCTTAGTTATTAGCACAGCTTAACCTTTTTCCCCGAACAAATAATTCCACGAATTGGACTTTCTCCACTTTCTACAGGAACTCATTCCCTGAAATAATCATAATAATCCATTTTCAACTGTACAGAATCATTTCATGTAACTTACTCAATTATATTTGCCTTTTTTCGAGGAATCTGTGTCTTATGAAACTAGGAGCAGGAGTAATACCATGTTAGAAATTGTAATGATAACATTGAAAACGTGTTTGTGTTGTCGTGTCAAGACACACGGCATCATCTTCCACTTTATCCTCATCATCATCAACTATGACGGGCCAACAAGAAATATGGTAAGATGCAGGATTCATCCTTTTCTTGGAACTAAGAGAATGATTCTCCAGAATAAAAAACCCCAGCGTATTACTCATAATTGTATAAATAAATACTCGGGAAAATCGCAAGGAAGTGAGATGACTGCAAAAATAATTTATTTCTTGGATTCACTAAAATTGAGGCTCATTCATCACCCCTGATTGGTATTCTTAAAATTGCTACTGATGTGTTCATACATATTAAATGCATCTTTACCTAAATAATTAGCTTAATTGCTGGAGAAATGAAATAACGGAGGGATTGATACAAACATGTAATAAAAATCAATATTCTTTATTCAATGTCATTCAAAACTTTTATTCTAAAGAAAAAATAAAAACATTGGAACCAGTTAATTTTGGTAATAATACATACTAATAATAACTATATAACGCAAGAGAAATTAAATGATACGTAAACACAATCTCATACATCGCATGTGTGGTAATCTGCAAGGTAGAAAATATGCTATAAATAAATAGTTATGATGCTTCTTTTGTTCCCTACACCGAACTAGAGAATTTCACGCTTATCGCTGTCTCTAAATTGACAACTCTTGTAGAAGTCAACTATTGTGAGAACAAAAGATGGGCTATATTGTAATACCTCATATGCGGTGCGTTAAGGAGAAAGTTTATCTACGATGTATTAGCGCGCTAGACGATAAACAGAACATTTGTTTTCCACATAAAAGCTAAAATAATAACAGACAAACTAAATTAAGGTTGATCACCGGGATTGACGCTTGTCGATTTGAAGAATGATCCACTGCTATAATCAAGTGTTATAGATAGACGTGGTCCCTGAGAACTTTGCTCATGTCACCTATGAAACCTGGATTGCCTATATGTGCAAAAACTTGTTGAGGTCTTTGACCTATAGGTTAGTAGCTGATAAAAACGATCAAATGTAGAACTTGTAGAGTTTTCTTATTATAAACCTCTGGGCAAAAGTTCAATTGATATTTTCTTTTTGCCTGTTCAGACAAATGGGTGGGGCACCACAGACTCTTTATTCAAGTTGCTGAATCTGCGCTTCGGCTATCTGTACCAATTTTCAGAAAATTCTACCATTGGAATTCTCACAACCCAGATTCTGAGATTTCAGACGTGACATTGAAATTCATTCCTTAGTAGATTTCCACGCAGCTGCATCAATCAATCTAAGAAATTTAAAATAAAAGTAGTTCACTATCATTTCTTGACAGCATGCGCATTTCTTGTCCATCTTACATTCTTACCAGCTTTTGAAGGAAGCCTGCAGAAGAGGTTTTGTGCTTGTTTGTTAATGCGTTGAACATGGTTGGCATGTGTATGCGTATCTGACCAGTTATCTCTATCTATTCGTAGAGAACGTGTGTCAGTCATCCTTACAACGAAAGAGGAGAAAGCAAGCCTTCAACCTCAACATTTACCCATGCATGTATTCATAAAATTGCTTTAGTTTTGTGGAAAGTGGAATCCTCAGAAAAGGAACAAGACTATCTACTTCTTGCATATCTTAAGTTGATACTCGGTTACCTGGTTGTCGCTTTCAGCGTTATCCTTTCCCATCTGCTGACGACCTCATGTTTTCAATAAGCTAGAGAAAACTTACTCAGTATTGCAATCCTAGTGTTGTTAGTCCACACACCATCATTTTTTATTCATGCACACATCCATCCATAAACAAATATGCACAGGTATATGTGTACACTGACATTCGAAACAGCAACCGCAAATATTCTTGAAGACGGAAAATGCTCGTAATTCCAAAATTTATGCTGGCATAAATGATATGCATCCATGATTGAGCATCGGAAATGGATGGAGAAATGCTACTCTATTAAGTACAAAAACGATTTGTTTATTGCCCACAAAGTGCACTTTGACAATCAACAAAGCGAAATATTATGTTATTTATGTTGTGAATTTAGATTAGCAATAATGCTCTCACGTGCGGGAAATGGCAAGTATGTAACTGTATTCAAGTATAAATGTATGCGTTTTCAATACCAGTTTCGATATCGATATTTTTTATTTGGTTAGGTACCTATCTGTATTATTGCTGTATCCGTAGAATTTAGATGGACTTACTGTAGTCAAGATAATTCAATGAACGGACACGTGTACACTGCTTCGTGCAGCTGCCTAGATCGAAGATGTATTACTGTCCGGCGATTTAGCTACTTATGTATATTTTACATCTTGTAAGAGAAATGTAAGGAAAGGGGCAGACATGTTTGTCATAATGAAAGGTAAGTCGTTGACAGCGACAATAAACAATAATACATGAAAATAATGCAGGAATTCAAGGATATTACGTACCATATGACCGTGTACAACGGATACCTATCTAATGGCAAGAAGTTGTTAAATGGTATTGCAGAAAAAATGCAAAACCCATTTTCCTGTTTAAAATGTTATTGTTGTTGCTACATGAATAGAAAATTGCCAATTTCGATGTTTGAATTGACAGCAACATGACTGCCGAGACATTCGTTTGAGATCGAAATTGTCTTCAAAACGAAAAGTCAAACTAAATATAAACAGGTAAAAGGGCATAGCCGGCCTAGCTTAAATGGCATCACTATTTAGTGACAAAACTAGGCATTACCCATTTTTATGTATGCCTAGCTATTTACTGCACTGTGCCAGAATATACTCCGCTTTATTCTAGTCACTATATTAAAGATAAATACTCCATGTGTTAGCAATTTTCCAGAAAGAAATCATCAAGTTAACAACACAACGGGACTATCAAAGTAGCCAAAGAACAGCCTTGATACAGCAAAACTTAATGTTTCAAAAATCAAGTACTGTAACGGAACATGAAAATGCGTATTTATTAAAACTTTATCAGAGTTTCAATTAGCTATGGTCAATTCGATTCTCTAGTCGTTTCACCACAAGAGAAGTGACCAGTCAGTCGAAGGTATCAAGCAGACAGACACGACAATGCCATGAAGAAACATAAGCTACTTATCAACAACACCTACAAGTATGCACTGTATAAAGTGTCCGTACCAAAGGTAGTCATAGAAATATAGGTATATAGGTAAGTGGATGTTGAGAGCGAGTGAAAAGGAAGCCAGTGAATAAAAAGCTATGCTGAATGCTTTGTAAACGCTTTTGTCCACATTTTCTCCTACTTAAAAATAGGCGTCCGTAACCTGCTTAACTACAGTTTACCTTTTATTAAAGACTAACTGCCATTCTGGGCACAGTTCATCGGAAAAAAGACACGATAACAGAAAGTTTTTTATCCTGCCGGAAAATAGAATGAAATGTTGTAAAGAGATGTATAAAAGTAAAAAGTGGAGTGGCGTGACAACTGATAGTAAAAAAGTGGGGGAAAAGGTTACAAAACCTACACGTATAAATATGTTGTGAAATGTTAAAAGGTCAACATTGACCTCTCTCACAGAGAAGCAAAGCATATTACGACAGTGGTTCATATATACTTTGAATAGTTTAATCCTCTTTCAACCGAAAGGAAATACTCCAGAACTGTTCATTCACATTCATACAATCGCATTGCCATAATAATAATAATAGTAATCGTAATATGGGTCCACAATAATCCAAATCCTTTGCAACTCTACCACCACTCACTCTCACTCTTCTGAACACACATGGAAAACATTTTTTTCCTGGAATATTACCTTTTTATGTTCATCAAAGGGTACGCTTAAAGACCTGTGCGCGTACGTAGAATACAGGTGTACTTAAAGCGTTTATTAGTCCGTGGAGCCGACAAGAAGGAAAATGTTGATGATGACGACATCGACATACTTTTATTTTCAGAAAAGTGGATGTGTTTGCAGTTAGGTGAGTAAGTGAGTGTGTGTTTGTGTATCAGGAGTACAAAATCACCGCAGGCATTTCCGTCTGTATTTTCTTGTGAACGAATATTTCCTTCTGTTAGCAGAGCACATGCAATTCCTGCTGCTGATGATGATGATAGAATATGCTGTCGACTATTGAACTCAAATCAACCCTGGGTGAGCTGGTGCTTCAATACAAATGCACGTTTTATGTAGGTGCCTGAGCTGTTGTGCAATACTAGTGATGTGAGTGAAAGGAACGAACCAACAAAAGAAAAAATAACCAGGAGCACATAAGAAAAAAGTGAAATGTTATGCAATAGCAGGAACACATTTTCTATCGTAATAATAATAACACGCTAAGTATTGACGGTGTAATAATGTACACAGAGAAATAAAAACTATTTTTTATCGCCGTTATTCCCATTATACTATTATTATTACAATTATTATTGAAAGTATTACATCATCAACGGTGGGGAATTCTCGGTGAAAGTCGTCCTGATGCTAAATGGTTGTTGTGTACCCGTTATAAGTAATAATAAATGACTTGCAATTTGCAAAAGTGACACTGATATTCCCCCCACCTCTCAGTTTTCTGGATTCTCTTGTGCAGTTTTGAATGCTCTTGGAAACGTTGCATAATAATAAAAAAAGTTACAAAGGTGGATTGGGTCTGTGGTGCTGGAATGTACGGCATGTCAGGAAAAAGAGAAGGAAATTGTACAGGGAAGGAAAATACGCAGGATGAAAGAAAGGAAAACAAGAAAAACGCTCCTATTTAAATATTTCAGATAAAAATATATGGTACTATATACATTTCTTTGTATTCTTGCATTTTTTATATATTCATAAGTGTGTATTCATTGAATGAAAAGGAATTCGAATTGTAATAATAACACGAACTTCACCAGTACCACTACCACCACTACTTAAACTTGTTCTGCACACACAGAAAATGTCTGCAGTAGTAGTTCCACTGACTGTTGCAAATTTTCTACTTTTATCCTGACTTCTCTAACGTAAGCAGTAATAGTAGCAGTGCTGATGGTAGTGGTAGAATTTGTGTGGAGGACTGAGAAAAAAGCAGGCCAAGTTTTACCAGAGGTTATGTGTCACTTTTTCCTCTTTTTTACTTTTTTTCCTCTCCTTTTTTACTACTTTACCAACTGGCGCTGCTGCTACTGCCATTATTACATGCCATAATATATGAATATTTACATGTTCTGACTGGTTCTGTATGTTCAATGTAGCATGCAGTACACCTTATCGACTACATGCATATAATATAGAATGTGCTGTACAGAACACAATTTTTCTGCGTTCGGAGCAGATAGAATCTCTTTCTTTCTCTTTTATCCCATTTACTTTTACACATATTTTTTTCCTATTAGCCAAGAAAACGAACACATCCCATTTTGCGAGATGACGATGAAGCAATGTGCATTATAATGTCTGTGAGTAAAAAATAATACATACCTATACATACAGTTTATATGGACTTTTCTTATCACCATTTCCATACATGCTCACAATGTGATTGTGCACAAGAAATGAAAAACGCAATAATTGGGACTAGTGCAGCAACAGCAGTGCATAATAATAATATAGGTACCAATGAGATTTTTTTTGCCCCGGTAGTGGTCCTATAGTAATAATAATATTTTTTTCTAGTTTAAATATTCTTGCCAAGATATGGCAACTTTTCCTTTGTAGTCGCACATGTAATAGTAGTAACGCCAGATACGTGAGCTCCTTCCATACGACGATCATGATGAGGATGATGATATCGTGTGTTGGAATCGGTGGCCGTAATGGTAATGCAATCTGCAAAAATGTTGCAGTCCCGTGTTATCCCCAGCGCTCCACACCGTGTGTGTACGTTGGTGTAGGTGAAAGTTGTGTGTTATTTTCTGTAATAACAAAGCGCGCAGAAAGTTTCAGTTTTAGTGGCATGGTAAATATGTAAAAAATCGATTATGGTGTGTGAAAAAGGCGAGAATAAACAGTATGTAAATGTTTTGTCACTTTTGTCGCTACTACTATAAACTATTATTGTGTCTGATTAATCAACATTTTTGCATGATGTTTTGGTTGTTTAAAGTACACTGTTGACTGTGTTAATAAAGAAGCAGTGGCATTGTATACTTTTTCTTCCTTTGCTTTATTGCATGTGTATGCATATAAAATGTAAGGTGAGTTACGTATAATATTGTATATAATTTAAATGATCCTTTGCTCTTTATAACATGTTTTAGTTTCATTTAAAAAATTCTTTTCATTTCTCAAGAGACTATGCAAACCACTAGTTTTTATCGTCTTTACAATAAATTGGGTTTCTAAATTGGTCTCATTTATAGTACAGGAATAATTAACGTTACAAAAGGTGGTTAGAGAAAAGTTGTATCGATCTTTTCCAACTTTTCTGTGGAAAGAAAACAAAAGAAAAAATGAAAATGGGTAAAAAGAAATGGATTCATAAAATATTTTTCAGTATTTTTTCAAAGCTATTTATTTATATGGCCCTTTACCCTCAAATTAGAGCATGTTATATTTATCAACAAGAGTTCAGTTTATATGCATGACACTTTGTTCACGACTAGTCACCGTCCACTACTCAAGATTTTATGACTTGCGGTATACGTAAATAAAAAATATATACCTGTGCATATACGGAGATATTTTCCAAGGATACAACTTCACTATTCATTACCCCATTTCCATGTGAATTATTTGCTTTTAGGAACACACACACTACGGACATCATGCATGTAATTCGCATCACAACACACAAACGAGTTTATGGCATAAAAGAAAAGTTGAAATGAAGAAATTTGAAGAGAGTTCAAGTTGTTGAAAAAATATACTACCAACTTATGTATGTAAAGGTATTCAAAAGCAGGATTGAACGAAAAAAGCAAGAAGTATATAGTATTGGCTTTCTCCGTTGCCTCACGTTACACATGAAAGAGGGAATAATTCATCCTTGTTCAGATAGAAATAAAAAGTTTAATGTTTTCAAGCTTCCTGGATCAAAGATGCAATTTTGATTGCAAAACAGGTATACTGGCAAACGAAGGTTATTTGCTTACGAAATCCAAGGTGATGGTAGTCAGCTTGAAAAAATGCCAGAACATGTAGAAAATTTCTGTTGATAAGATATATGCAGTTATGTATATGCAGTTGAAATAGATAAATACAGTATACCTTGAAGATTGAACAGTATAAATAGATGGAACGAGATAACCTGTGCATTTAATTACTCTGTTCTACTTTCCACAGCACTATCTACTAAGTTGTATAACTTTGAGTGGAAAACGAAACTTTTCCATGGTTACGTAACCATTCCATAGTTTGTATTTAACTTTCGTTACGCTTCCAATCGAATATCAAACTGAAAACGTGTAAAATAGGGGAAATGCGTCGAGTGTGAGATTTGGAGTGTGGAAAGTGAAAATCTGGAGTAGAAAGGAAAATGCTTTTTGTTCAAGATATAATGTTGGAACTCAAAAATCATGATGATGATGCCAATGCAGCAATTTTGATAACAGAAAAAGCAAGAAAACAGTATCACTACTGCAGCATTGTTTTCCTTCCTTTAAATCCTCATTTTTCGTATATTTGATACGAATTTGTGAGAAAGATGTAAATGGGTAGACGTGGTGGTGATGGCATGAATCAACCGGAAAGCGAAAACTACACTTGACTTACACTACAATTACTCGTTTTCTTGGAATGAGAAAAAAACAACCTCGATACCTACATAAAGTTACTTTACACATAATATCATAGTCAATTGCACACACCATACTTGTTCTGCGCCTGATGATGGCAGAGAACTGGTATTAAAAAACTAATCTGCTATTGAGTATATATTCTCTCGAGTACTTTTTTTCCTTTTCCAACTCTTTTCTCTTTCTGAGTACTTTGTAAGCATACAATGGCATAATTAAAGGTCTTATAAAAATACCACTGCTGTTTCGTTATAAGTTCATGCCACATAAAGAAACACACAACAGACAAAAGGAAACGTATATTCTGGGAACTAGACAATTGGACCCGTTCTACACAAAAATGCATGGTTTCTTTGTTTTAAGGAAGCAAAATGATTCCTGGTATTCTGTAATAACAGCAATCCGAAACAATATAACGGGTTATAGTAGCATCATCACTATATCAATGGGAAAAAGACGTCAAAAAGAAACAAGTGAAGAGAGAGTGAGAGGAAAAACAACACTACAGATATTCAATTACTGCCAACACAATTTCTCCAGACATATATACCTATACAACAAATAACTTGATTTCTTGAGAATGCTTTAATCCATGGGAAAAGCAAAGGATAGTAATGACTTTTGATCGGCAGATCACCCAAAGAGCGAGAAAAACTAGAGAAAAATAGGGCCTACTTTTCGCCAGCTCATTGTAGAATAAAAAGACGCTTTTAGTAAAAGATATCATTCCTCTTTGAAATTGTATGTTACAACTGTTCTACATTTCGGCTGGTATCTAAAGTAGGGATGGAGGTGGATATAAGAAAGGCAATAAAAATAAACTTTCTACTTCCTTCGTATTATTTGCATCTGTCTTGAAAATAGAATGAGACGGAGACAGAGGGAAAGAAGAAGAAGCAAGACATAAAAAATCTATACATTCAGCATAATCACATTTATTCCAACTTGATATTTATTTATAAATACACACGATAGAGAAATATTGATAATATTCGTGTGAGTGAGCTAACAGGAACCGTATGACTCTACGTGATGGATATAGGAACATATGAAAAAATGAAAGTGACTTTCACCAAGTAAGTCAATGTGCTTCTGTGTTTGGTGTGTGTTGTCGTTTTTTGCTCCAGTTTCTATTCTTTTTGTTCGTCTCATCGTTCAGCTTCCAATAAGCAATTGCTATCCTCATCATCATCTCAACCAGCACCACCACCACCATATCGTCATTCTCCTCATAGTTTCAATAAGTAAAAGTGCCAGTATTACTGCATCTTCTTTTCTCTCAGCAAGCATTGCAGAGAAAAAGCAATATTATCATCAGAAAAGACAGAAGACGACGAAAAAAGTTGAGTAGTTTTCTTCGCACAGAGTCAGTAGTGCAGCTATTGAGGACGAGACCAAAATGGAAATAATGAGCCGAGCATATAATAATACATGATGCTGGAGCTTTAGTAGTGGTGGTAGTGGCGGCAATACTATGGTAGCATTTCAGCAAGGCAATAATACCCGTTATAGTTGGACCGTAAAGGAAATATAAAAATATGTATATTTGGAAAAAATTCTGTATATTAAAGAAAATGAAAGTGTTCCTGTGTTTCATTCTTTTGACCAAAAAAATAGAGAAAGACGTAGAAAGTTGTTTTCATCTTTATATAAGTTTATATAAGATAGAATGTAGAATAAAAACGAAATCTTGCCTCTTTCTCTTTCCTTTCAAATATCATTTTCTCCTTGGATGAACAACACAAGTGGTAGTAGCATCGTACATTACGAGAGAAAGGCAAGTTACTCTATAAAATGTGAAATGTCAATACAGACAAAAATATCTTTCTTTTTATGTTTTTTCTGAAGATTCTCGACGAATAATGTGTATAGCATATAACATTTTTCGTTCTAAGTATACATTTTTCTTCAATAAAACTTTACTTTTGAAATCACAACTGTTAAACTTTGTGCGTCTCCTTCTCCAAGGACAATTTCTCTACTTGTTTCCCGTTGATGATGAAGAAGATGGAGAGATGTAGCAAATAGAAGGAAGGGAGAATATCATTTGTACAAAATGTTGCAAAAAGGAATACTTGGTTGTTGTTGTTGCTGGGATGAGAGAGATGTACTGGATGAGAATGTAGGAAGTGAATAGGAAGGAAACGATGGTGATGACGAGGATACAATGCAGTTCAAAGAAGGGTGAAGAATGTGTTCATTATTATTATGCTCTTCTCATCATCTAGATGAGCGACATAGTTTGATATTTTTACTATGCTTCTCCACCATTTTTTCTCTGTAAAAATATTTTCAACATTCACACCCGTCGTTGGGTTGTGGATTCTTGGAATGACGATCATAAGAATGACAAATGTTGTTTGGATTGAAAGTGATATATAGAGAGAGAATGAATGGTAGAGTTTAGTAAAGAAAAAGTTGACTTTAACCGGCATCAAGGTGTGCAGTACGATATTCTATCGTAAGCATTAGGGAAGGCTGAGTGAGTTAACTAAGTGAATGAGTAAAAAAGATCAACTTTTATTTTCTTGTTCCTTTTTCCTTCGCCTTCTCTGCAACGAAAAGGACAATGACGATGTACCATGCGTAAGTAAATAAAAAGAGCGAGGGAAAGTGAGAAAAGTGAAGAATAGTGTTTTGTGTCTTCACAGTTAGCTTTTCAGACAAAAAAAGTTGAGCGTGCTTGGATTGAAACTCCTACGCCTCCCACAACAACTGTACACTTTTTTCTTGTATTGAAATAAATGTTAAAGTACATCTGAAATAACAGCAATCTTCTTCTCCTGCCTAACTTTTAAAAGTCACAGTGTACTAACCAGTAATAAGACGACTAGAATGGATACTTTTTAAAGTCTGCTAACTTTTTTCGATTTCAGTGAAATGAGAAACCCTGGCAATGTAAGTGAGACGTAGTGGCAAACTTGGCGGTGTGGTGTACGTAGCAAGTCGTTCTGAAGGACATCAAGTATTTTCTTGGTCTGTGGATAAATATGGAAGGGTATTGGGAAGAAAGCGAGGAAATAGGCTGGGTTTAGTGTTGATATTGAAAAGTTGTGTTGATGCGTCAAGAGCAACGAGAAAATTATTGTGTATTTACATTTTACTTACCGTCAGGCCTTATTAGGTATAACTAGATACACCATACTATTATTTATGGGGAAATCTTGAACAAAGTAACCATAGCAAACATATCACTTGGGTAAATACCTACACCGAACAAAAAGGGTACTATTCCAATGCATTGAACTTTATTCGACCAGGTTCAAAATTTCTAGCTGGTTTACCGATCATGTTTGGTACTTTTTTTAAAGTAAAGGATTTAACTTGCCCGTCATCGATATTCTCAACTGAATTTCATTCTTGAATCTTCCTACTCACCGTTTCTCAATTTTTCTCCTGGGCTGAGCTGAAGTTTTACTTGAACAAAACTTTTATTTTTCTCCTCGTTTTTCTCGCTGTCTAGAAACCATGTAGAATATGAACAGGAAGTTTAGGCTTGATACTGATAAATTTACATCTCTTTCTCCCTACTTCATATTCAACTTTATTTTTTCATGGGGACACACGGAATTTGCACGGGAGAAAGTGAAAAAAGTTGATGCGCATATTACCGATGATGGATCAAAACATGGCTGAAACATCACTTTAACTCTAGCAGTTGTAGTAAAGGTGTTGAAACAAGTATTGCAAAAGGGCAAATATATTTTTAAAGAAAATGAACAAGGCATGGTAGAAAATGTAGGAAAAAGTCGACCACATGACACGACAATTTATGCACACGTTTTCCGTCGCTGAAATTTTTTAACAGTAAGTTGACTTAGGTACTCTTCATCCCAGTTTTAGAAGTATAGTAGTAGTAGTAGAAGCAGCAGTGGTAGCAGTAAAGTTGGATGTTAGTTGGTTGAATTAGTTTGCCAAAAAGACCTTTTTTCTTTCCATGCTCTTCATTCATTTATCCAACAAACATTACACTACTTCTCCTCGCAAACAAACTCTCTTTTTCTTCTCCACTGCGTAATCGCAGCTTTGACCTGGATGAATGTAAATACT
Source organism: Coecobrya sp. COE2 (assembly GCA_027743765.1). Lineage (NCBI taxonomy): Eukaryota > Metazoa > Arthropoda > Collembola > Entomobryomorpha > Entomobryidae > Coecobrya > Coecobrya sp. COE2. Next base: position 101,979 of record JAHZMV010006394.1, read on the forward strand.
CTATTTCTGATTCTATCTCATACACACACACAAATACAGGCACACAAGTAAGTCAGTTAAATACAAAGCTTACTTACTTTTTCAAGTTTACTTACTTTACTTTTTTATTTTGGCAATCCTTTAACAAGAAATGAAGAAAAAAGTTTTCCCTTTGTTATCCAGGATCATATCCATAGGTAGGAAAAGGATCGTATAAAATTCATAAGAGATAAACTCCTGCGTATATGCATAATACGGAGTAGGTTATATGGAAGAAATTAGAATGACAGACGTGTAGCAAAGAAAAAGGGGAAGGTGTAATAGAGGTTGTTACATCTGCTCAACTACTTTTTTCTCCCCACCACTACTACTACTACCACCGCCACCAAATGATGAATCTTTCTCTCTGTCTTGTAACAAGAGAGTAAATAGGTTCACGCTCGTTTTAGTCTACCCTTTATTCTCTCCTCGATCCAAAACCAAATTATCCCTCGTTCCAAAATCTGACAACAAAAAACTTCTTTTGCTTAAGATCAACTACTACTACCACCACCACCATCGTCATTCATTTCACACAAAAAGTATTCCTTCCATGTGCAAATTCTTGAGTGGTCTAAAGAATGCAAAACAGTTTCAAGCAAACCCAACTGAGATTTTCTCTACTTTTTTCCTTGTAATGCTTTACCATCGTCAGTAGCAGTAGCAGCATCAGCAGAAATATAGAAGAAGAAGAAGAAAGGACTAAAAGAAGGAAACATTAGAATTCTTCTTTTTCAAGCTCCTTTTTATTTTATTCTATTTCTTCCTATTACCAGTTTTCAAACATATCTTAACACATTCATAAGCATACACACGAAATCATACATACATACATAGCAAAGGTACATATTATATTAGACATAATATGCACATATAAGCTTACTGCACCTCTTTTCCTCCTCTTATTTTGTGTATTCGTTATTTTTGCTTCTCACTTTACGTTATTCCTACTCTTCTTCAAAATGATAAGGTTAACCGTGGCAGTAGCCGTGCAGTAGTGTTGGTGGAGGGAGCAAATAAGTAAGTATAAAATGGCAACGACGTTGGCGGCATTGGTGGTATATGGTGGCATAGTGGTGCTTTGCTTTTGGTTGGTTGCCTTGATTGGGAAATGCGGTGGATGAAGTTGACGTAATTTATTGCTACTTCTTCTTCTTCTTCTTAGTAGGAAAAGAAAACTAGGTCTTTTGTGTTGTTGGTGCTTCCACCGCCGCTACTATATTTCTACTGCCTCTTCAACTTTTCCTTTTTTCTAGTCGTCAAAATAACTAACCAGAGAACTACGCACTAATAACATCCAACAAAGTAATACATTTGTACGGCTATGGAGTTACATAGTGGTACATGCTTACCACTTTGCTGCTTACACCATGCATTTATAATGTATTACATGCTCACTTTCTCTTTTTGCTTCGTTTTATTTATGGATATACTTTGGGAACAAAATATTATATTTATGTATGCCAGTTGGGCCTCTGTTGCTGCCGATGCAAGGTTTAATGGATAAGTACATGGACATCCCGTTCCAATCATAAGCATCATCGTATCTATCCATGCCATACATACGAAAACGCGGCCAGGCAGCTCAAAGTATTTTCACACAGATCATTACAAGGACGACGGTGAAAGGAGAAACTTGTAGTATTGCCCTAGTATTTCATGATGCCAAAAGCAGAGAGGCATTAGCAGCAGCATTAACAGTGTCGGCAGTTTTATGAGCACGATAAGAAGAATAAGAAGACTCTTCCTCACTTTCACAACTCATATCATCATGATCCTGATCCCCATAACAAAATGCACATGCAAAAGTAAAATCCTTGGATGCTACTTAAAAGCAGAGCAGCAAAGCCAGTTTAAATGCTGGATAGAGGGATAAAGTGAAGAAAGAAATGCATGCATAATAAGTTTTACACTAAAGGCCTTTCCTCCTTTCAACTTTTCATTTTCTTTGAATTTTCCCCTTTTTCTTGAAAAACCGTTACGGTGGTGGCAGCGGTGATGATACTGTTGGTAAAAAGTGACTACTTCAAAGTTAACTATTGCTGCCACTACTATGCTCCCATTACTTAACTTACACGCTCTTTAAACTTTCCCCTCTTGTCTTTCTACTTTCCCCTTGTTAGTCCATTGTTTATGTTGTACGCTGAAGAGCAACTCACGAGAGGAAAGAGACTGGGATGATGATGGGAGACAAGCTAAAAAGGGTAATATACTTTGTAGGTTACCTATATTATGTACTTACATGATTTTGCCATTCACCTAATTCCTTTCCTATACATCTTCATACTCCTGGCAAAGAAATGCAGAGTGCATGCAAGTGAAGTATGCAGCTATTTATATACACGGTCTTCTGGGTAATATAATTTTGTGGCATTACAGGAATGCATGTATATTTACTACTGCCGTTTTTTGTTTTCCCCATTGCATGGCCCAGTCATGTAGTAAATTGTGCAAGAATGCATGTACAAACAATCCAGGAACCCGATAGATAACCTATAAAAAGCGCATACCTTCCTTGTATGTATGGAAAGTGTAATATTTCGCGAGAACGGAATAAAATGACTAGACTGGAATGCTGACACAACATCTATGGTAACTGTGCAGCAGCAAATAATGGTATATAAAAGTGGCAAGGCACTACTATTTGCTTCTCCAGTGCACGTCCACTTTTCTGTGTAAGTAAAGTAGGCTAACATTTTTTCTCCTCTTATGTGGGTAATAATAACAGTGGCCGCGTGTAGCAGAACTAAGGATATTTCACTACTTTTTTCATTCGATATTGAAGTAGTAGAGAAAAATAATATAAAAAGCATGCAGAATAGAAAGAGTAGTAACAGCAGTCGCCCATACCACTACCACCATCAGAAGCAAAAGAAAGAAGAAAAAGAGAGAAACGACAGCTGGCCAAGATGCATCTGACTGGCTGGATTGATATTATTGCTATACAGCAGCAGTAGCGACAAGATAAAGTTGTGTGGAGCCTTATACAATGCTACATGCATACATGGAAAAATTGTTGAGTGAGTGGTCATAGTCATGGTGGTCGGTCCTATTACCACGATGAAGTAGCCGACACTGATTCCAGCGAGAGAAAAACTCAACTCAAGCCTTGCCTACTACTACTGGCTTTACCAAAAGAAATGGACGGCGTAGTAAGAGCAGAAGAAATAGTAGCATTGGTTCACTTTTCCCAAGAAGAGTAGAGTGAGAAAGTGAAAAGATCGATTGGTAGCGAGGAAAAAAAGGAAATGGCCTACTCACTTTGACTCGTCGTAGTGACGGTGGTGGTGGTGGCAGCGTTGGCGGTGGCACAATAACCGCTACCTTTCTTATGGATTATATGCACACAAGTAGATATCATATGTATACAGGTATGTATAAGTTTAGTGGTTGGTACCCCAAGAGTGTAGTAAACTACGCGAAGAAAATGTTCCATTCATGGTATTGCTGCTAGTAAGTATAGTTATGTGGGAAATGGGAAGGGAAAAAAGTGTGGAAGAAAATACGAAATGGGTGTTGGCAAAATTGTCTACTGTCTGATGGACAAGGAGTAGGAGTGTTGTACAACACCGGCTGAGCATGCAATTATGTAGTCGTACTTGTACCTGTAGTAAGTAACGCTGTTACACTTTTTTCTTTTTACCTTTTTCCCTTCTTTGACTTGGGAAGTCCTAACCAATAATGTTGGCATATATGTCCATCTGTGTGCACATTTAAGGCTGACCAGCAAGATAATAGAGAAAGTGTGTGTACGAGAGAGAGAGGAGAGCAATAAGAGCAATAGCTAGGGCAATTGCTTCTTTTCTGGTTGTTGGCCTTCTCCACTGGTATTCTCATTTGAAACATGAAACTTGATGTTGTAATGTGTGTGTAGTAATAGTATGTCTCACAATCATTGTGATTGTGTGGATGCAAGCTGAAGAGAGAAGAAAAGTATGTAAAGGGGTTCTATGGATTCTATCATTTCCTGCTGGCAACGAAAAAATGGAAAGCGTATGTATCGGGAATGCAAGTACAACGTAGGCAGGCTCCAGTAGGCCAAGAAAGAAAATTGGATTTTGGATTGTTGATTAAGATGGACAACTGCACAACTCTCAGAACTAAATGGATGAGGATTCATATTATTATTATTGCGGGTTCGAAGAAAACAACAAGACGGCCCATCGTCATATATGTATGAAGCCTACAAAGTAATTATAAGCTATCTAGCATAATGCCGTACTATGTATTACCACTATCAATCCATTTATCGGAAAATATTCTTATGAATTATTAAGGAAAATATTATCAAACACATTTGCCTACGCACAATATTATTTCTGTTGTATAGTAAGGACAAGTATAATCAGTTTTTTTGCAAAAAATGTAGTAACTTCACGTTGGATAATTTGAAATGGGGACATTGGCCGCGGAACATGTGAACGCATAAAAGGTGTTCAGTGAGTAAGTTCAGTCTGCTTACACAAAAGCAGTAAAGTTGGGTCTTACGTTCGCACGTGATAATAATAATATTATAATAATAAAGAGAACAAGGGGAAAACAGTAAAATGCGCACAGGTTCAACACTGAATATGTAAATCTCTCTGAAAGTTTATCATGATTTTGGCCCATTCTCAACAACATACTAGCTTGCAGCAGCAAGCCTAAAAACTCTCAGTGGCGAATTAGTGTTATTAGAGTGAAATCTATTCACCTTTCTCTATACTTTATCCGTCAGCACCAACAGCAGAAGCAGCAATTTTCTCATTCACTCTGTTCATTTGCATACCAATCGTCTAGCCGTAATTTTCACATCTTATAAACAAATTATTTTTAAAATTATTATTTTACCTCCTCCATTTTCACGTGCGAAAATAATATAACAAGGCGCAGGCACGGCAAAGGTAATCATTTTAAATTTCCAGTGTTCCATGTTCGCCGCGTTTCTCCTGAAAATGATAATATTATCAAAGAAATTTCCGTTCGCTTGTGCTCCCTCGTCCATTGGGACTCGGCCTTCCATTAAATATTTTCACACAGTCTATCGGGAGTACAAATGCATTATTAAGTCGTTCACACCAAATCTATGTTTAAATGCGGAAATGCTAAAGTTGGGCTCTCCACGCTTCCCTTAAAACATCCTTGTTGACATTTCTGGGTGTGTTCTGTGCCATTATTTTGCTACCTAATCAAAATGTGTTCCGTCCTTCTCTCTTGACACCTGTAGTGTGCGTAGGTAGCAACGCCCGTAGGAAGAGAACATTGTTTCTGAGGTGGAAACGCCATTTATTTGTCTCAAGGAAATTCCAATGTCATGATACTAATATTGCAGAATGTTGTAGATAGAGTCAGAAATGAAATAACAGAACACAGCAACGCTGCCAAAATTTTATTTTGAAAACAACACCAAGTAGTTCACTTTTATTATTAAATCCGTTTTTAGAGAAACATTGTTGTAGCTATCGCACTACACACTCTTGGTTTGGGTAACATAACATTTCTTTCAAATTACTTACCTACATAGTTTAAATAAATGTTAGCCATACTCCTAAATCTTTTGTTAAAACACATTTTTCCTTGTGCAGTTTCATACACACCTGTTCTTCTCCTTACCCACTAAAACGACTAATATATCGCGTGTAGTAGGTATGCAAATATTTATGCAGTTTATTTACAACTTGCCCACTGTTACACATTGATACACTTTAAATACACTTAAAACAACAATAACTCAATCAAGTGTACGTATACATACCGGTACGTACGATTACCGGTATAAAATCTCTATTTAAATACCTACCGAATTCCTCATAATTTTTTTTCACGTACAGCCTCTCTCGTTACTCATATAACAAAATTTCATTACAGCCGTAGTAATTAACTAACTAATACATATAACAATAAAAATTGGTGTCCGTGTTTTCCACAGAAAAGTGCAAATATTAAATATATTACGTTGTGTATACTCGGCTAGAAAGGAAACCTCCATTTTCCGAAACAAGTATTATGATTATCATTTTTCCTGTTATATTTATTTCGTTCGTCTATATAATATTCTTTGTGTTTTATCTGTATGCCTATCACCTATAATATTATATTTTGTTCATGACATTTTTGATGATGACGGACTGTTTCTCTTCACTACACTATAATCTTCTACTCCCGTATATTCCTTTTTTAAATGGCTAGACTAAAAATACTTTTAGTAGTAATGTTTTTAAAGCAACAATGAGACTCTGGTTGTGTTGGTACAAGCTGCTATTTAGTTAGTACAATACAAAGTTTGTAGAAACAATGAGTTGTCGGCATGGCTACTAATTAATCAGAGGAATAAATACTACAATGGTGGCTGTATAAAATATATGCCTGTCATGATGATGATGGTAATGATGGTTATGAGGCAATTTTAGAATTCCGCTGCAGTAATACAACCTCGCTTGAATAAATCCTGAATAAATAAAAAGGAGATAAGCGGAGCAAAACTGTCCACTTTCGTTTTATTATAAATTATACGAAAATGAGGAGGAAGGAACTTTTAATGAAACTAGCACGTGTGTTACTACTAGTACTACTGCTAATATTGCTACTATTGTTATTTCTTGTGTGATAAAAAATGTGGTCACTAGCAGGAAGGAACACACGAGTAAATGGATGCGTCTTCGTAATACGTACACACATACAATATTTATAATCAACATTAAATTACTACATACATATATGCCCGCCTAAGTATTCTTCTCGGTTTACATGTATGCTAGGTAGTAAACTGACACGCTACCTTTTTCCGATAAATAAAATCCGCTTATCGGCTTTGTGTTAACTACCTACTTTACTAATATTTTACTGTAATGATTCGACCAGTCCTCAATATTTTATGTACAGGTGTATTTACGCATATTAATGCGGCATAATAATAATAATATGCTGACACAAGATTGATGACAGTGTTGATGTCTCGTGTAATTATATTAACTATATAATTCATTTAGTCACTATTTCATTGTAAGTTTTTTTTAAATGTACATTTAAATATATAATATTTCAACTTTTACGAATTGTACGGTTAATTGTATAAGTGTTACTTTTATTTGTATATAGATACTTTGGAGGTACATGCGTCATGTATACGTACACACATTGAAAGTTTTCCTGTCGTTTGCCGATTGCGTCGCCGTCGTCGCTAGCGAAAATCAAAATATGGCGACAACAACATCTCTCGTTAACTAAAACCAAGTCACCATTTAAAATTTCATTGCAACACTAATATATTCACTTGTTTTAAAGTGAATTCTCTTACGCTAATGCTTTTTACCGCCCCCCATCATCCTAGACAACATGTACGAAGAATCGTCATAATGATTATTTATAACTTCTCTCTTTGTAAATAAGTTAGCTTCTACGTAAATTATCTGGTATGCTGTATGTACAATGTTCTTTTTATACACGGTTATATAGTGTACTTTGTATAAACGTTCTGAAATAATTGGTGTTTTGTTCGATCGGATAACGTATTTGTTTTTGTGGTTGGCTCGTTGTTGTTAGTAGTTAGTTTTTGTATTTATACTATATGCATATTATAGATAACTAAAACCGGTATATAATTTTTTATGGGATATTTATACATATATGAAGATATCATATTTACTTTTTGGTAATAATAATAAAATTAGTATGTGTACTTGTAACCGATAATGTTTATAGTTTTTTTCACTATGCATATATCTTGCCTGGTACACACACACGCTTTCACCTTTCTAGAAACCGGCTACACGTCGGTTCCACAGTATCCTTCTTGGTATCCTTCATCTGGGGAGTCTCGAGAACTCGGCGCAGTAATTCTAGCACCCACCTTGTTCTTGTTCCAGACCCCGGACATAACGGCCGCCGCCGCCGTTGTTGCACTTCCGTTCATATTCAGTCCCGGCGTTACATTCACATTGTAGTAGCTGGAGTCACTGTACACACTATTCTCATGAATGATGGGCAGCCCGTAGTCAGGGGGATACTCTGAGGAGTAGCCCATATTACGGTAACTTTGTTGTTCCCAGTTTAGCTCACTGTTACTGCTTTGATCCTCCACCGTGGTTTCCTATGCAGAGAAAAAGTGAAACAAACAAACAAACATTGAATAAAAACATGGTACCTTGCACAAAAAAGTTTTGAGTGAAAAAATCCATATCACTGATCGCATGACCCAATCATTACGTGAAACTATACAACAGCAATAGTATTATAAGATGGAAAAGAGAAAGTGAGACCGCAAAATGGCCCAAGTGAACTATTTTTGCGCTGTATGTTCTAGTATTATTGCAACTGACGTGAGCTGCTCGTTACAACATCGATGATGATCATTGAAAGTGGGTCAAACCAGCCCATTAAATTATAACTCACATATAACGTCATCATCATCATCCACATCTTCCGACCAAAACAGCGCCTCCTCAACAACATCATTCCCACACGACCGTTTATTACTATTTTTGTTCTTTTTCCGAGCCTAGCATTGGTCAAACCATTGCGAGCCATTGGTCAGTCAGTATATTATTATACATGCATACAGAAATAGGATACTCATGATAGTAGAGGCCTCTCCTTCTTCCTTTCTAAGGATGCTTTTTTCTCTTCATCTCTCCGCAATGTAGTATATTACTATCCTTTCCTCCATGTCCAATGATGACGCTAAAGGATAAGCTATCTTGCAGATTTCCCAAATAAATCTTAATTTGTACTCTATTGAGAAGCCCATAAAAAGTTTCATTCTCCCATTCCCTCCGACCATGTAAAACGATAAAAGTAAAAAATGCCAAGAGTGCAAGAGTGGAAGGAGGGGAATGAGAAAAAGGGCACGCCGAATATACACAAGCTATGATATTCTATGAGTAAAAACGGTTTCTATGAGCTTGAGAGAAGACGACGAAGGAGAATAACACTCAGAGAGCAATTCGTTTTTTTTTCAGGAAGAGAGAGAGGCAGAGCCAACCAGGCATATAAAACTCGATAATCTTCCTATAAATTTACTTTATTTATCCCCATCCATCACCATCATCGTTGACCGCTTCCTTGGGAGTGAACCAGAATAAATATACCAAGCAACCAGCAGCAGACGCCAGCAGAGGAGAAAGTAAAAGACTTTCCCTTTCTGTCTTCCTTTTCTATTTTCTCCACAATATTATGCTTACTACCTAACTCTCTCCACACAACACTCACTTGTTTTTTCTGTCTGTGTCCAAGACATGACTTTCTCTTTTTGCTCTGTGCTTGCCGGATGGATGCTGAACGTTCTTGGAATAAATATTATCATGCACACAGAGACACGGCAAAAAATATTGGAAGCTTGAGAAAGAAATGAGGCGGATGTCCAAACCATACGTATGCATCCTTTCTATTCAGTGCACAACAGATGAGAGGACATAAACAGACACGTGATTACTTTATGCGTATTTCATCATCATCAACATCGCCGCCAAGTGACGCTGCATATAAAAATGACAACGGTACGGGGCCTACACCAAAAAGCCAGTAATTTTTCGTCGTGCATACTTTTCCGGCAGGGGTTTAACATTCAAAGCATGCTTTACAGTCGTACCAGCGCATACACAAATACAACCAGCGCTACATGCGTTCTTAGCCATACGGACCGAGTCACTTGTTCGAATCAAATTCCATTTTCAGTTGCACGACGACGACAAGAAGGAATACCATCCGGAGAGACGACAGATTTTTACATCTGTCTGTGATAGGCCATGTTAGTGCATGTCCTCTCTACCAAGTCAACCAGCACGAGCGCTTAAAGGGATATTTGATCTTTTCGCTCAAGCTACAACAAAGAAATTCTGCATGTCAACGTCGGCAGTCACACAATCCACATTCTTTGCTCTTGTCCGCTGGTAAACTGTTTTTTTGCCAGAGATTTTATATTTTTTTGCATGAAAAAAATACACTTGCCTAAAGTCAAAACCACCGCAACAGGGAAACAGAGTCGTTTCATGTAAGTATTATTGAGGATGATTATGTACCTTTACAACAATAACAATAACCACATCAACAACTCTGTTTTTCTTTACCAATGGGAAGGTGGAGTAGCACCAGCAGCAGTTGAGTGGAAACAGAAAATGAAAACGAAAATGAAATTCCCGTTAACAGGTATACGTAACAACATAACTACATATGTACATTCCTAAGTACTATGAAAACGCATGCAAAAAACAAGGGGGCAGTTTAAATAGACTATTTGCCTGTTACATACTCTGTCCTACTTCTCCCGGCTGCTCAATTCCTATGAATTTCTTATAGCTCTTCGACCACTGCAGCTCATTTTATGTACACGAATGAAAATTAGCTCGTATCGTGTCCTACCATGCCACTAACACTAATGTGCATACAACCAACACTTATCCTGAGAAAAAATAAGGAAGAAGAAGAAGAAGACGATTATTTCTTATAATTTCTGATTCCTCTAGTTCCTTACCATTTTTACTCAATAATAATAATAATAGTAATAATATAAAACGGGTCAATTCCTTAACTACTACTCTATAACATCAGCTCCAGGTCCGGAGAAAAACATTCACTCAATTCAACGGTTTTCACTATGGAAAAATTGTAGTGAAGCGGCGCGGCGGCAGCGGTAGTAAGTGAGTGAGTCGTCGTAACGTAAGCAATATTAATAATATTACCCCGACCATGTGAGATTCCACTTGTACTTTTACTAGCCCTATGAACATGCATGTTATGCGTTCCATCTCTTCCAGTTCACATTTTACGCTCTCTCTGCTCTTTTCTAGGTTTATCGCTTATTTATGCATGACTTGTCTAGAGCGTTTCTACTCTGAAGCTCCTGCCAACTACGGGTGGCAACAAAACATCACTTCCTGGCTATTCTCCGTATAACATGAATACACACACCGAATAATGCCAGCCTGTCGGTCTTCTTGTTGGCAATTTTTTCTTACTTGACTGCCTTTCTGTGTTCCTCATGAAAGCAGACTTTCATTTCCATTTGTTTCAAGAGTATTTTATACACTTTCTCCTTATATGACTGACTGACTGACTGTGTGTGTTCATGTGTTTGAGAGAACGCCACACAACCATATGCAAGCATGTTTGTCAAATTTTCTTGCTTTTTTGCATAAAGTCTACCTTTGTCTCTGTTCGGCCTGTGCGAATGGGTGAAAAATGCTATATAGCAAAAAGGTTCGCATTCTTGTTTAGCTTTTCCCTTTAGTAGAATAAAGAAGAAGCCGGACTGCTTTCCTAACTTTATGGTTAAAAATAGCAAAATCTTACGAAATCATCTTATTCCAATCTGCATGCGTAGGTTTTGGTGTTTGGTTTGGATGCACGGTGGTCTCTATCTTCCCTTCTGTTTCCCCTGACATGAATAAAAGTAGTTACTTTTCCATGCTCTGAATATCTATTTATTAAGTATGTTTACGTGAAAGTACTAAATAGAACAACAACACAAAATTTCTCTCTCGTTCCATTTTACCCGCTTTTCCTCCTCTCCCAATTCCCAGTATCTCAATGCAGTTTTTTTTCTTGTATCAATGCTGCTGTTGTTTACATCCAAAAAAAGTAGCAAAGTAAGTAGGTACTTTTGTTTATTATTTCGTTTCGTTCAGAATCAACCAGGTCAGATGTCAATGTGTACAAACTTACATAAGAAGACCAGCCCACCATCACTTGCTACTATTGCTATTAAGAAAAAAACCTATCTGCTCAATGCATGTATGCTGTTACTTAACTCAATTCTCTTCCAAGAATCAAGTGAATTCAATATTCAAGTGAGTTTGTCCACCACCAACCAACTACTTCCATCCCATCACCATCAGCAAAAATACTTTGTACTTGTTTTTCTCCAAGAGTGCTAGCACTACTGTAACGCTCTTACTAACAACAACAAAAAATAGATTGGAACGGAGTATTTTTTTCTT
>JAHZMV010006395.1:0-11565 GCA_027743765.1 Coecobrya sp. COE2
TATGATTTGAAATCGGTCACATCAACAACGTAATCATTTTCAACATCTTAACTACAATTCATACCAAAAAGTTTCAATATTGTAGATTGGCAATGTTTCTTTATTAAATTTTCCAAAAGTTGTGTAATCATGCTTATTCATATCCACAATCTGCCAAATGCCAACAAAAAATAAGTATGTATCGTATCCGTCCCATTTTTATGACAGCACACAAAAATAAACATTTTACCAAACTTGCTAGGCTTTCTAAATAAAGTTTACTATTGCCGCATCCGCTTGTCCTCCACTGAATTGCTTTTTCCAAGAGGGAGAATACTTGGCTCCCAACTGAAAATTGTTGTTTGCTTGAAATTTTTTCTAAGCTAAGGTATCATCTACCAAAAACATCGTGTTAACGGTTGTCACCCTGGCATCTGGTATATTAAGCATGCTATCAACTTTATGATATATTTTGATAAATTTTGATCAATACCAGTAATGTCCTTGTAGAATTTTTCATAACCTTTCATAATATTCTTTGAGCAGTTGCGAATATTGGGATACACAAATACACACTTATGCTTAAAACATTAAAAAGCGAAATTATGAATATTGAAATAATATCAATTATTGATTAAGCACTTGCGACCGTGAGATAACCAAACAGGTGTTGCAAGTTGCAATACCTTACGTAACATTGTTCAGGTTGTAGTAAACTTGTTGAGCAACTCGTCCGGAAACAAAGGACAAATATTTGTTTTGAATAATTACATACTTTAAAATAGTTTAACTTTATGGAACACTTGAAAACATTTATGATTATACCGCCTATATCAGTTTATTTAACGACTTCCGGAAACTCCCACATTTTCTGGATTTATTTCGTAACTAAATTGCGATTATGAAATTGCAAATATTTACGTATCGACTTGACAATAGAACGGAAGGGAAAGTTTTCTCAAAGATTTTGATCCTTGCCACATACTGTTTCGATTTAGTACAATGGATTACATAGCTTGTTTTGCTCATAATCACCTGCAAATATGTGGAACAGGTGTATAAAATATTGAATCAGTTTTGCGACTTTGTCCAACTTTCAAGTCATTTCGGTAAATTATTAAACCAAGCGGGACGTTAATATTATTTGCGTATAGATTCTATTTCCGTTACTACCAAGACGCATAACTAGTCTTTCATTTCACTTGTCAGGAACTAACTTTTACTTCACGAGTACAACTAAATGGCTTATGGTAACCGTGACATCAGCAGAGCATCCGAATGCTTTGGTGTTGTAAATACACGTATTTCGGAGTATTTTGACGAATGAAACTATTTTGTAAAGTTAAGAATAAACTGGTGATGTAAACCTGAGAATTTGAAACAGCTTGGAACCGCCACCTTCACCACATTTCAGCAAATTTAAATTCGTAGCAGTTCCAGGCGTGTTTTTCGTGTGTCCTTGTTTTGTTTACGTTTTACGGTGAACCATATAAAACAGACGGATGTAATAATAATGAATTATGTATACCAAGAAAATGAAGTCAAATAATGAAAACTAGAAAATGTTTCAGTAAAATGACGATAGAAGACGTGACAAAGAGAACGTATGAAAACCAAGTGCTCTTTCTATAAATAATGATTTCGGTTGGAAGATTGTATGTTGGAAAGGTAAATATACCCGTCTCACTTAATAAAATATTAAAAAATATTCGATCGTACATTATTAACTCATGAGTCATAGTTTCTGCAACAACAAGCATGCATCGTAAATGCATCAAAGCTAAAACAGCTGGGAGAAATTGGACCGGGACTGAATACATATTTTGTGCAAACTGCAGTAAATTGGTAACGCAAAACAGAGGAAGACTAAACGAGACATGACGATGGTAGAGAAAACATCGATATTCTTCAGGGGCCATCGTTTTCGTAAACTCTCTGAGAATCGGTGTCGATATTTTGTTACACAAACAAAGAGAAAGTAGTTGGCTGTCACGCAATATACATAGTTGATTATCACCAATTTCCCCGGACAAGACTTGAACAACCTTTGAAGTTTTAATGTTTTCGAAAATGAACACTTGACGAAAGTGTTGACCAACGGTATCTAGACTTTGTTTGGATGAACGGCAAAGGACATATTGTTGCAATGTGCAGCATTACCGGAGAACAATCCAAGGTCTAGCCAGTTATAAGCTAGAGACTGATGCTGTTCCACACGTCTGTCAATTAGGGCAGCTTTTGTCGCAGTATCCTTCCCCGTGGACGCCAACATACACTTCCACGAACATGTGCACCTTTTCTCATGAATACTAATATTTCTGGAGATTTGGACATCTCTTCAAGGTCCTAGTAACATAAAAGGAAGCTGGTGAGACTTGGAACGACCTTAAGCTTGATTGATGACATTGTAAAGTGCTTCAAATTATAGCCAAGTGGACATTTGGCGACTTTAAAGTTATGCCAGACTTTTTGCGGTGACTTACCATTATACCGGCATGACGAGAAATGTAACTACAAAGGCATATAGTGTTTGTTTTGAGTAATGTCAAGAGAATTTACTCATGGCTTAATGCGACAAATTTATATTACGTTTTGTTTTCATATTTCATAAAATCATAAATCTTCCGCTTCACTCTAACAAGCAATAATGGATCAGTATTTTTAGAAACAAATTATCCTAACCAATTTCCCAAAGAATCACTTCGGCTTATTAACAAAAGTCATCAACCTTTTCAAGACTCAACCTCAGAAACATAACTTAAGTGACAGTTTATAAATACCCATTGGTTATTCATTAAAGGGGAAACATTTACTATTTTGTTGACAAAGATATCAATAATTATATCAATGCCAATTATTTTATTTTGGGTTAATATCCTGTCTGACGAACACAATCATACAACTGGTTGGCTTCTAATTAGAAAGTCAAGAATCACTTATTTATATTAACACTTTAATATTAAGGTTTGCTGAAACAAAATCATGAAGTATTATTCGATGACGAAGGTTTGCTTTAGTTCAAAGTTTAATGTCCAAAACTTCTAAAAATATTTATAACTCTTTCAAAGTTTCATGTAAAATGTGATACAACATTTTCGTATGCTAAATACAATTTGAATAATTTCACCAAAAAGCAAAATATACACAGCTAGATATCAAACCTACGTATTTATCGTCTGACTGAAAAGCTAAAAATACACTTGTGTAAAAACATGTATAATTAGAATACAAATAACATGTCGGAATTAAGGATGTGGAACCAATTTAATTGCAAAGTGCATTCGGGTATTTATTTATTCCGGTATAAACACTAATCTTGTGGATTATGTGGTACAATGTGAAAATTTAATATTGCATTCCCAAACATTGAAATTGTAGCATTTGTCGTCAAATGTAATAACGTTATCTGCGTTTGTGCGAAGCATAAATGTTCTTTTAGTTCGCAATTATATTCTCCAGTAGTAAACAGTTCTACCGCTAAATTAAAAACTAACGCAGTGATACTTTGCGGTCAATAATAATTGTTATTTTCGGAAAGCAGCGGTGTAGCATTTCATAAGAGTGAAATAATTAAAATATTAGAATGCTTGTAGTACATTCACTGCAAGT
The DNA here is from genome assembly GCA_027743765.1 of Coecobrya sp. COE2. Classification (NCBI taxonomy): domain Eukaryota; kingdom Metazoa; phylum Arthropoda; class Collembola; order Entomobryomorpha; family Entomobryidae; genus Coecobrya; species Coecobrya sp. COE2. The sequence continues at coordinate 3,589 of JAHZMV010006395.1, forward strand.
ATACTTTCGCAAATTGCAAGTTCCATGTCCTTTATACGTACTTTTACAAAAATTTATTACTGTCGTAGTTAAAATTGTAAGCTAAATACTTTGCTATAAAATTAAACAAACTTAAAAGACAAACCATAATATATTTAAGCAAGTCCTATAATATCAGAATGGCGATATGTTTGCAAAGATATACTTATATTAATAAAATAAATAACCGTCTAGACCTGTTACGTAACTCGTCCCCAGTTCTGTTGAAATTCCTGCTATGTGTTTGACAACGGGGATGGAATGATCACCATGATAAAATAACTCTCCATTATATGAAATTGCGTCATGAGTCAAACAAGTAACAAGGTTGATTTATGTGGATATGAAAATAATGATTTAGTTTATTGTATAAAAAATGCTAAATCTCCTTATTTTTAATTTTATAAATTTAAATTTTAGAAAAATGAAGTACAAGACAGTCCTGTCCCAGGCCCTGACTTACGGCTAAATCCACCGTAAATAAAAGGATTTATGCAAGAATTCGATACCACCATTAGGAAAAAGGCGTCTTGAATGCGAGGATTAACCTTCTCCGCTTCTTCCCAGTCTACTATATACCTATCAGTAAACAGTAATACATTTTGACAAATAAATATTTTTAGGTGTACAATTTTTTTAGTGTCATCACCATTACTGTATTTATGATATGGTGCTAACCAAATTGTCATCACTGCGTAAGGTGTCCAGCAAATGATGAACGCAACTACTATTACAATTGTCATCAAAAGCGTTCTCATCTTAGCCCTTGTCAAGTTTGTTTGTGCGTTGCTGCTAGCTCGTAAATGGAAGGTTGGCTTGGATACGGCAGCTGCCACTGATACTTCTCCAACTATTAAAAATTGCAACAAATTTAACTTTTACCACGGCCAAGAATATACATTTATACTGTATCTTAATTATTTGTGAAATCTTACACTCGTTCACAACAGTGCACAATGAGTTTTCACGAGGACCCGGTAAATCGTTATTGGATCGCACAAGTGTACTGGTAAATTGCTCCCTGGATTGAATAGCCAACTTTACAAATATCACCGTATAAGTTATCACAATAACACATAATGGAACAAAGTACATCATCACAAGAGAAAACATACTGTATATTTTAACTTTACTGAAATTTTCCTCGTCGTGGAATGCGCTTGTTACACATTGTTTATAATTTACGAATCTTGGATGAAATTCCACACTAAAGAAAACTGCCTGCGGAGCCGAAAATATTGCAGCCGCAATCCAAGCTATCACCACCATCCACTGAATTCGTCGATATGCGGCCACTCCAATAGCTTTCAATGGAAAAATAATGGAAATAAATCGATCCACACTTAAGCATATCAAAATCAGCGAACTGAGATACAGTCCAAATGCTCTCAAACACTGTATAAATTTACACAAAATATTTCCTCCTTCCCATTGAACAATGATTCGCCAAAATATTTCCGTTGGAACAATAATCATACAAACAATCAGGTCTGCTATGGATAAGTGCACCAGCAGCAAGTAGATCCTGGTTCTCTTCACTCTGTAATGTTTCCATAGTGAAGACAGTGCAAATGTGTGACCAATGGCGGCCACCACAAAAACAATACAATATGCCATCACACCGAATAACGAACTATCACTAATTTCCGTCAAGTCCTCCGGTAAAACATATTCTATTGCCGTTTCCTCGGCAAAACTACTAAAGTTGGTCCAGTTCGCCCCAAGATATTTCTCTAATGTCGATTCCTCCATCCTGAAGATTTTCTTTGTTGGTGAAAGCGGAGAAAGTGTATTAGTCTCACCGAGATTCTACCACCAACTAAACTCTAGACAACGCACGGCAGCGAAAGTATATCTAAGTCTGCGTACCCTATTTACCTAAAATTTCGTCATGTAATATGTTTTTAGCATGGTTTGCTGTTTTTGAGTGCACTCATCTGTAGTGCATAAATACCGGGATTTAGAATTTTGCTGCAATGTCTGGAACAAATTTGATTCGACGTCATTTATAATTTATATTTTGTTTTGAAATGAACTTGGAGACAATAAACGTTTTAATGCCAGACAGGAAATTAAAACATCTGTTGCAGTAAATGCATTGAAAAGTACCAAGTAACCTTAAACAACATGCGTCATTGGAGGATGCAAATTCTTATGATATAAACATTTTTGTGTAAAAAGGCAATATAACACTTAAGTTTTAATATTTCTATTACGAAATATATTATATTAAAATATATGGCACCAAATCGATTATGCCAAAGTACACGTAATCTTGTTTTTATGTTTTTCGTAACCTAATATTGCGTTTTAAGGTGAATGGTAAATTTGGAAAGAACAATTTCTTAACGTGTTTCAAGTGTTCCACTCCACAATCCCTTTTACATAGTTCAGTCAAATTTCTATTCCAACTCTTTGTTGAATTGAAAAAAATATGTATTTAGCCAAATGTTCGGCCGCCTCGATAAATTAAATTTGTTCACGATCAATGATGTAATTTAGTGTGTGATAATTAAAACGTTTAAGATCTATCAATCGAATAATTTTTTATCGAAGGTCTCATATTACTATTATTATTTAAAAGTCATTATTAAATTCATAGATTTTTTAATATTGCAATTTTGGCCAAAATTTTCCAAATTATTGAAAAATATTGTGCAATTTGATTTTATGACCGTTTTAAGGCAAAATTGTACACGAAATTGTAAGTTAGCATACACTGTTTTCATGAAGCACCTATGTCTACAAACACAACTTGTATGTCAGAATATCCGTAAATCCTTTCCGCACTATTATGCCACCATCATTTACCTTCAGAAACACTGGATCGCGGATAGAATACATGTATAAAAGTCGGAATATCTGCATTGCTGAAACGATTTAGATGCGAATATACATAAGTAGACTAAAAAGTCTAGTCTTGAAGTATGGTTTGTATTAACGCCAGACATGTCTGTAACTAATTATTCTAGTCGCAAGTTGTTACAGAACATATTCCTTAACTGAGAGGTCAGTATAGAAAATAATTTATGCAATCGAGAAGTAGGCTTCCAGCAGATTCTGTAATTTAAATATCTAAATGTTCTTTTCTCGGCTAAATTACAAAACTTTTAAAACAGTCTGGGAACTGCAATAATCTGGACCTCACCAACGGCGTCCCTATAAGAAATTACCACGGACATTAACCATATAACTTACAGAGAGTTAAAAAAAATAGTGTATCTCCGGAATAGTTTTCCCTGCAAATATAACTTTACGTAACAATTTCCTTGCATGCTCATTAGCTTCCACATCAGTCCGGAAAATTGTATTACATTCTACAATAATTGAAAGCAGTCTGGATAAAATAATATTAATCTGAATGCAAATATTTTGTTTGATGATTCATGCCTCAATAGATTTAATTAGTAATGACAAAATATGTATGAATTCACAAATGGATCTACCTATCCTCTTGTTAAAATAACTCCTGTGATTTCGTGCATCATTAAATTTGCACGCTTGTTAGCTTAATACTGCCCTACGACATAAGGGTTAACAGGCTACTATTTTGAGTTACTTCTCACAGAAGATTCATTTGCATGATAAACGTCTAAACCACAATAAGTATAGTGCATAGCGAATCAGAAGAAGTTGGTGAAAATCCATTTTACCGAGTTTCCATCTATAGCAAATGAGCGTGAATATTCATATTGTACTGCAGCACTTCCACATCATGTGTGAGCAATAAACAAAATCTGTCGTGAAAAGGAAACGTGTCTAGCATATTTTAAAAACTGTTTTTTCATAGTCTGAGTCTGCAGGATTACTGTCCATTGCACTTATATTCTCTTGGACTCTCATGCATTAAATTATTACCGCAAGTAATTCAGATGACGTTCCAAGGTCTGATCGAATGTCAGTGTACTGGGATGTAGAGTGCGTTCACCAAATGAGTGCTGGAAAAAAATACCACCAAGATTTCTTAATAACCTTGAAGGAACTCAATTGTCATGAACATGGCTCAAACTGTTGAAAATTACTGCTGTTTATTTTTTATTATTATTCTCTTACTGATGAGATCCAGACTCCCTCACAACTTGTTATGCAATATTGTTACAAAATGAGACTTATGTAACAAATACAAATAGGAGTAGTGATAGTACAACGAGTTTCAAATAAAGCAATGCTTCAGAAGAAAAATATGAGTGGTACAATGAATATTTTTCAGATTATTGGATTTTCAGTGACTGTTCAACTAACTCATCATAAGGGTGAAATCGTGTGAAATCTATGAAATGAAGTATAGATAGAAAATGTGATCATGTTAACGTTATCATCAGAAAAAAACCGTTCCTGTAATGTTCCCATTGATAATTTTGTAAGCCATAGAGGGAAATATTTGTACGAGTTCTACGTAATAGCATAAGGTCAGCTACAATATGGTGTTCAACGGACAATATCTACCAAGGAGGATGGCGATTTCCGTTTAATAATTCTGACACCATGAAGTGATTGGATCAACATCTGCTGTTATATCCTCAGAGTTGATTGTCATTTGTTCTTGTCAGACTGAAGTACTATCGCCTTCACTCATAAACTTTTACATCGTTGTTGTTTGTGCAATTGGATAGGCTAAGTACATGATGATACAAGGTTAAATATTGTTATTTAGGTACATCTCCAATGGCAGTGCCATTATGGCACAGATTTGATACATCGTTACGCACCAATATATTTGAAACCCGAAAAGACTTGAAGACGAACTCGAGCGTTACATGGCTAACTAAATATACAACAACATATAATTATTAGTAATTACATGCTTGCATAAGGCAATCCGATCACCGTTTGAAAAGAAAAGAAAGCAGAAATTTAAAACCAATCAATCCAGCAAGCTAACATGTAGCTAAGTGGCGAAACAACGTTAGATAATTTTAGCAGACTCGCTGATTGATATCCTAGTGGACGGAGAAACCTGATTCAATATGATGACATAATATATTAGCAGGGACTGTATATGAAATCGAAGGATATTATTTGTCAAGTGTTAAATAACCTCATCTTCTCATTAGCCAGTATATTCTGTTTGAGCTTTGCGGAAACTCAGATAGTTTTTCTAGAACTTATCTAATTATAAGACTCGTTTTTTTCTGCAAAATAGCTTTGTTTGCAGAGAGTTTTCAGTTCACCGTCTGCAGAACTCAGCGGCATCAACTCATTTAACTTCCACATCTCTCCTATTTTGCCTCGAGTCCACATTTATAGAAGTAGCTATATAAACTGACTTTTAGTATATTTACCTTTCGTACAACTATAACCATGACGAAATGATGAATTTCATAATGATGAATGACGTGACTCCGTTTGTTGATCTTTATACAGGATGATTACACAACATAATACTTACCAGTTTGTTCCGGAATTTGGGCATTGAGAGAATTAACCTGCTAAAATGTTTGATTTTGGGCATACGTGATGTTTCTTGTAAACGTGATTGTATCATTCTGAACGAGAGCGTCGATGCACACTTCACCTTAGTTGGTTTTCAAAAGAATATCCCAGTCGATCGATTCAATAAACACAACAAAACTGCACGTATTTTTCTGGGATCAAAGAACTTGCTGTGGTATTTTGAGAAAGAAAAGGAGAAAGCCGTAAGGTTAGTTATGGAACTAAATACTTACTTTCTATCCATGTTGCATATATACACAAGCAATTAATGTTACATAAATGTTTGGTAGTACAAAGGATATGCCATAAATTGTGTGGTATAACTTAAAAGCCCACTTGCAAAATTCTTTATTGATGATGGAATTGGTGCACTTGATGGTCAATTATTGTTCTTCTGGAAGAATGCATTTTGGTATTTCTCTTTAATTATTATCGTTTGCACAAAATAATTTCTTGGTGCCCTAGTGAATAACAATGTTGATTCCCATTTACAATTGGTGGGTTAATGGAAACAATGGTTTGAAACCATTTCTGATACATTTTACGAAAAAAGTTTAAATCATTTTATTTACAATAATCAATTCAACATGCTTTCATATTATTTAGAAAACAATTACTACAAACAATGATGAACAGGTTCATGGAATTTAAAAAAAAATATTGCCTATATGAGCAGCGTCAAAATGAGCAGGATGGAGGATACTCCTCGAGTGTTTATGGAACGAATCGTGTCATAACCAAAATTTATATTTACAATGGATTCAAAATAAACGGTAAGTCGACAATAGCTTTCAGGGTAACGATGTAAAGAAACAGAGAAATGCGGTAACAAAGCTATTTATGTATCTCTTGAGAATATTATTCGATCGACCCACTTAAATACTTGAGACAGATTCAAGCACGCAAGCTTAGAACTTTGTGGACACATGCTTGGAACTACTAAACAATATTCACATCGATTGTGTAACTAATGGTTGTTGCTTCTACCTATGTCAATAAAATATACGGTTCGTAGGGTATTACTGCAACTGTTCTGCAACTGTAAACATATCTTGTTACATAAGACGCATTTCGACTGGTTGTATCATTCCTTTGAACACTCCATATTCTTTGATCCCTGTAAATTCGTGCTTCAAACTCGAAGTGTCATTTCAAATGATTTACACAATTGCCAAATCAACTCATGCATTCATTCCTTATTGAATTAAGTTATATATTCGACAATATTCTGCGTAATTTCAAGCAATGTAAACTATGTCGTTTCAAGCCATATACAGTCATTTGAAAAGCATTTGTTAATTTATTTCCATAAAGCATTACATACATGGATGAGATGGCCTAATGTAAATTTGAAGGCTGATATAATTTTTATATAATTGCTGATATAATTGCATCATTCAGTGTCGGTCAAATATAACGTACATATTTATCACTCCCACATTTTTCCCTGTCCGGTTGGTATGTTTGGTTGGAACTGAATACTCTATTGACTTAACTTAGCCTCGGCTTCATTATATTCGTTGCTGAATGGTATACGTAACCAATGGAAATATAAATGATAACAATACTGTATCTTGAAAATTGTATGGAACAGTGATACTTACAAAATTGGAATAATGCTCTCAAAATTTTTTATATAAAAACCATTCAAACATTTTCACAAAGTATTCATAGCAAAATTACTTCATGAGGCAAAGTATAAGCAAAACATATTTTTTCGTTTTCCACTGCAGTAAATACACACCAAGTAAAACCAAACATTTGAATCTCGTTTCGGTGTATTCTTCCTAGTGTAAATAAACAGTTTTACGCAACTTGTACAAATTTAAGTGAAATTTGTCATAGGCAATACTAAGAAAACAGATAGCAGAATTCGAGAAGGTAAGTTGCTTTTATTCTTCTTTACAGCGGTCTGTGGGCTCGAAAAATGCGTACACATTCTTGTGTACACAGTACGAAAGCATATTAGTTCGTCACTGGTATATTTTTATCATCTCCGAGCTGACTTTGTAGTGTATCTCTTGCAATTTTGCCAAGAATTCTTTTGTTTTGCGATGAGTGTTTGTGGTGTTGGTAAAGGCACATTACGTAAGTCTTTGTCTTTCTTTTGTTTTCTAAAGAAACGCTTCATTTCCTTCTCAACTATTTGTTTTTAAAACCTAGATTCTTCGACGATATATTTCTTCACTTGTGTAGTTCTATCTCTCAACATCCCTGGTTATATCTTCATATAGCTGTATCGGAAACTATCGCTAATAAACAAGTTACCCATTTTCACAAAAATAACTGAAACTAATCAAACAGCCTCTTCCTCTCACTTCTGCAACTACGCTCTAACCTTGTTTTCGTTAGATTCACTCATACCATAAATAATGTTTATTATCCAGTCAGACAAAAACGGTTTTCTGGGCAAATGAAACTTTTCCATGTTATATAAATGTCTAGGTCTAATCTGCTTACGAAACATTAAAAGAACTTTTAATGAGAAATACAGAAGTAATTAGAACAAAATCATCTAATTTTCAC
>JAHZMV010006396.1:0-14453 GCA_027743765.1 Coecobrya sp. COE2
CTATCAGACCTTGGATTTATTCCACAGCTGAGTGCGAAAAACAACGAAATCGAAAAGTAGTTGTTTCTGATTATTCTTGCGCCTTCAACTACAAATCTCTACCCTAGCATTTCCGATTTTGTATGCCGTTTCGTCCAAGCAAGTACTTGATTCACCATATAGGCATATTCGGTACAATTTTTACTACGACTGTAAATTGTTGCAATCATAGCACCAAACCCGACTATATGAAATATGCTGACGCAATTTGACAGAAAATTGTTTTCATCCAATATTAGTTTCCGAAAGCCCGAAAGGAAACCCAAAATTAAGCCAAGCATTTGTATTTTCCAGTAACCGCGGTCAATAAATGTTGGATTAACTTGAATGGTTTTCTCTTTGCTGGAGTTCTTTCCTTTGGCATTTTCGAGTAATTCCTTTTTAAAGATTAATGTTTGAAAATTTAATTTGTGACAGCCTATTAATAAATTTATGTTACTCATATGGGTAAAATACTGCGTGTAGTATTAAGTTTTTACATGGTTAATTCCTATTCTTTAATTAATTCCTTTGTCATGTACCAAATTTTCTTTGTCCTCCAATTTCATAGTTCTGATTTTTAATAACCGTTAATCCTTCACAAATTTTGTTACTCTAATTATTGTGACCAATTAAATTTAATTGGCTTCCACAGGCCCCAAAATTGTGTCCTTGGGGGCAAAAAGTACAAGCAAGGCTCTAATTTTGTGGCCCTAGGCCCCATTAATGGGGCCTGAGTATAGACTGAATGTATTTTCTATGAAACCCATTCAATTAGCTAAAGAAACTGCGGACATAAACTTTTTGGCTATTATTTCAAACAATATTGCCATCACACAGAATACTACCATATAAATATATAACAAAATTATAACCGAAACCTGATGAAACTGAATAGATTCATATTGGTTTTCATCTGATCCTCTTGAATGATAATCATAAATCCTTCTGATAGCATCCACTCCATATCTGTAAGAATTCCAGGTATTACTGAAGGTGGCCTTCTGATTTATTTTTTTAATTGTTTCAATCTGAAACGACAAATTTATGACAAAGATAACCCTGTCGTAGATACCACTCTCAGACAAAGTGGCAACAAATTGTTGGAATTTGTCGTAAATATAATTATGTCTTTGGACATCCCAGAAATACAATGTCGTTGGATGAGTTGGTTCCATAATATTTTCTTTCATTTGTCTCCTTGTAGACATTCCAAGGAGAGGGCTAACAAATTGGAGTGGATTAAAATGTACATTCGGTTTTACATTGAACACATTCTGTACAAATGCTAATCTGCCATCGGTTGAACATAAACGCTGCTTGCGTTTCGTTAACTCCATTGACTTAAACGAGTCACATTCAAAGCATTCAATGGGAATGCCATTGGACACGTTTCTAACAAGTTCTACTGCATTTCGTCCATAAATGAAGTTTAATCTGGTAAATAATTTCTCCGCAGAATCCACATTTTTTCGACTTGTAAAATTGACGGTCTGATTTTCCACATTTTGCAAATTGCTTGGGATTTTTACTCCAATATATTTTAGCATGTTCATGATATCTGCAGCTATATAATAGTCAGTTATTATTTTTAAACGGAATGGACCACCCTCGGTTAACAACTGCTCCTTTGTTTCAGGTACGTTTTCAGGATCCGGCTGCTTTGTCACGAACGAGTACATCGCAGACGTATAAAAGTTTCGAAGAACCAATGCACCCATTAACCAGCTTAATAATAGTCCTGCCTTCTTAAAATTTCTGATTCTTCCCATGTCCGCTTCACCTTGTTCCAGGAAAACTGAAATTACCCAGAATACAGCTGGTGTACTCCTGACATCTTTATTTATAAACCACAGCAGCAATACCATTGAAGCTATAGTAATCAAAAAGAAGGCCCACGATGTTGCAGTTAGAGGACTAAAAAGTATTTCGGTCGTATCAGTTTTCATCACACCACTTATTCTTTCTTCCTTTCCCAGTAAAACGGAGAACCTCCAGCCATCAAATCTTGCTCCGAAGGCAATAGGATTTACATGCTCTACTGAGGGATTAAATGGTTTGGAAATAAATTTTGCTTTTACAGGCAATGAAAAGAAATTTTCTATGGAACTCGTATTTTCAAAAACTTTAAACATTTCCATTACACAATATTCTAACGTGGGCTTTGTTTTATTATTATCATGTTTAAGAATTTTTGTCATTTTGTTGCATTTTAACGGTTCTTCTTTCGAATTATTTAGGAATATACCATAATTACTTATTTTATTCTTATCGTTATCTACTAAGATGGCAGATTGGAATAAGTCCGCCGGTAGTTGCAATACAGGAATTAGCAACGATATTCGTGACACAATACTAATATCGTATCGATACACACGCGGAGTGAAAGATTTAATTAACTCCGATTTTTCGCAAGTAAAGCAGCCCATAAACCAATCCAGTCGACCAGAGGTTTCAGTAACAAAAATGAAAATCAACTTGGATCTGGTCATGAGACTTGGCACTTGGGTGAAATATTGAATTCCTGCAGTTATTTTCTCAGTCTTTAAGATAATCGAAAAAATGATATTATATCCAATTGAACGCTCGTATATCCAGTCCATTTGATTGAACATAGTTACCCATAATGGATCGTATATGATCGACGTAATTCTTTGAAAATAGTTTGATGAAGATTCGTAGATTGAATAATGGAATTGATACTTTGCCACCGGAATGGGATCTTGTGGTGAAATGGAGAGTAGGATGATACAGGGAACCCCTAATTTTACTGGAGTAAATATCTTTGTGCTATTTGCAGAAGATCCATTGATAATTTGAAGCGAGAAAGGTAATGTGCTATGGAGACTTGGAGAGTAATTTAGGGAACTAAATAATCCTTCAAAATAGATGGAAGTATTAGCTGAATTATTTTCGGATATTGATTCTCTGGGTAAATGAATGGTGCACGAGGAGTTTTGAAAAACATGAGAAATTTGTTTCTGAGAAGAATGAGGAATACGAAATTCAGCATTATGCATAGAAGGAAAACTAATTACTGATATTGCTAACACAGTTACTATTAATTCATTTATATGTTGAATGTTATCTGTAAGAAACATGTTTATTTATTATATGAATAAAATGTTTAATTGTAGTTTAAATAAAAATGGAACTGATAGTATTGTGTTTAAATTGATATTGGTATGACTTCAACAGATTGTCGCGCATTTGACAAGCCTCCTCCAGAATTCTTCACCTCTATTTAACCGATGGCTTCAATCAATATTATAAATAGATTTTTTTGTCAAACAGCTTGTCATAAACCTGAGTGAACTAATAGTGATGAAGATTCAATTAAAAACAAAATTATTGAGTTGACATTCATCGATTTTTTTCATAGCGTAATATATTACGTGAAAAGGTATCAGGTGAGATTCTAACCTTACTTTCAATGTCGTGTTAACCTCTGGAAATGTCATATTGTAACTGCTCTTCATAATATTAGATACATGAATAAAAATGAATATTCATCGATCATAGCGATGCTTCAAACGTCAGACGTCCCCTTTGAATAAGTATGATTCGCTTCACTAATCGATTTCTTATACATTTTGCTTGTTCGATTAACAAATAATTTTCAAAAGCCTTCTTGAATGATCAAATAATAATGATCGTATATTCTATGTATGTAAATTATTAGTTTCCAAAAAATTACAATAATATAAAAGGATTGAATAGGGAAAACATTTCATTTAATTATCCGCATCAAAACACACATTTTTTCTTCTAAGGTTTGACCTATAACTCTACCATGTTCCGAAGACTAAGTTCCTATTCAATGACAGAGAAAAATAAAATTCTTTCTTTTCGTTTTCATGAGAAGTATAATCTTGACTCGATTTAGATTTTACTACAGGCAAGCGTTTAATATACAAATGATTAAAGCAAAGTACCAGAATGTAATAAACAAAGCTACTATCCATAACAAATTGCTGACTGCAACTTGATTGTTAATTTTCATGTTAAAATGCTTACTACAGGTGATTCATTTTAAACTTTAAAATGTGTATATTTTTTCAGTCTAGATTTACTCCCAACACTTAAAAGGCAACCGGTATTTGACACTAAATCGGAAAATATAATAAATTACAAACCGATTTTAACGCTAAATATTAGCGGAAATGTTATTATATAATCTGTACGTATCAATTTATAATTGTAAGAATTTAAGTGCGTGTGTCGAATTGGTTATCAATATTATATTATTCAATGCATTTTTTCGATTTATTTAGTATTAAATGTATATATACCACTCACCTCTATTTTTGAATAATATGGCAGAACTTTTAAATTATCCAAAATGTATGTAAACCTTGCACACCTGCAGCAATCCAAAATTTGAAACCTTTTTCTGCCTGTACAATTACTTGGAGTATTCAAATTTGAGTGGCACTCACTAATCAAAAGATATCTCAGAGATAGACAAATGAGCAGCCTTCAAATTTCCTGAGTAGATAACAGCAACCTTCTTTTTTCAAACAAACAAAATCATGACTATATCCCATGCTAGTCAAAAGTTATGGGCAATTGAACTTGCATCATCCAATTTTCAACGGATTTGATAAGTGTAAATTTAACATTGAGAAAAAGTGCATGCTGTCCTCCATCATTTTACTCCATGAACTGTTACTCCCACAGTAATTTTTTTCTTGGGCAAATGAGCCCCGTATATGACAGAAAGCCTCTACCATCAATCTATCTAGTAACAAGCGAAGGTCATCACCGCACTTGGTCCCTGTGGGGGACGACCAAAAACATGCGCTAATAATAATCTCGGAAACGCCTACTTTTGGGACCTATATCTAGGACATAACTGAAGGTATATCGGGGAGATTTTTTGTAAACTAAGGAGGCTGACTGAGAAATACTGCACGCAAATTTTGGTCCGCTTAACACTTGCTTACATTGAAAAACGTGGGGGTAAATATCGCAGTATGGTTTATGGCTACATCGTGACAATGATCCCGCTCATATATCACGGCTACCCTCGGACGAGATTTACCAGTTGGGATTTAACCAAGGCAGTCATCATTCTTCCAGACCTTGACTTGCATCATGTAACAAGTTTCCGTTTCCAAATTCGAATACCTACCTGCATACGCTGCCATCTTATGACGATAATGAGTTTGAAAAAGGCGTTAGAGCACCATGCTTACTCTAGTGTGTGTAGCGTTTGACTGGAAGGTGCTAACGTCGTGCTTTTGGTGTCACAAGAAAGCAGAAGGTTGTTCTCCCATACTATGAACAGGTTCGGGATATTTCGTTAAATAATCTCTGAGATATCATTTGATTAGCGAATGCCACTCAAATTTGAACGACCCTCGTATATTTGATGATAGGGAGGGCTGGTTGTATTGAAAAGATGTTTAGAATTTAGAATTTTTAACCTGCCGTTAGAACCGTGCTTCCTTGATTTGAAACTGGTGTGGTTTTTTTTCCTGTCCAAAATTATTGTCACACAATGTATGCCATTTATTTTATTTAAAACCATTTCATAATTCCTACGGAAATCAGTTGACCGGAAACGATGAATTTAGCGGCTGGCAATTTTGATCGTGTCGGTCATTACACCAAATCTAATAACCTAAATTAAATATTCCTTCAGTTATATGACCTTATTACACCCTATTGCAATTATGAAACCATTCAATTATTTATTATAGATTCAAAACGATATATCCGAACAGGAAGGAAGTTAAACTTCAAGGCAGACCGACGACCAACTTTCAACATTTGATCGTTGGCTGTCGCAATGTCTACTCCACTAATGTTTGGTGCTGCGTTCATCCATAGAAAAATCACTGGCTTGTATTTATATCCACATGTCATTCAGTTTAATCCAATAAAATTCCGTTGGCAAGTGGAAAAGAATCAGCGAAAGCTCATTCCTGTATACATTAGCACTATTATTGTCTTACTTGGAGTTGCCTTGTGTATGCTAGAGGTCCTTAAATATCTTTTCAATCCCGATACACATCAAGGCTTCCGGACATTTTTGATGTGTGCCCTATCAGTAGTGTCTATATTTGGTTGGGGATTTTCTATTCCTCTGATGATATATTGCGACTACATAGTGATATACATTAACACCCTGGTTGAATTTGAGAACCAACTAAAAATGATTGGAGAAGCAAATCCAGAAGATAGCCGTGCAAATCTCAAAACTCGTCATTCTAGCTTACCAAAGGACAAATGGGAACTCAATTGGAAATCCTATAAAATATTGCTAAGGACTGGTAATCCAATTTAAATTTAATTCGCCATCATTTTTAATTGAATCCAAGATTTTTTATTTTGACCTTGATTTCAGAGTTTATCAAATTGCTCAAAGGACTACCTGGAGCAGATCCAATTGGCTTGTTTCTTAATATTTCCTTGGTGTACATTTTACTTTTCGGTTGGCTTGGCGTTCCTGTTGTAATATACTTTAATCTTGATCCGTTCTACAATTTCCTTCAAGACCTGTCCCTTTCTCCGACTTCTTTCTTTGGACTGTTGATTCGACATGTACTATCCTTCATCGGTGTTCTGGAAACAACCCGAGTTGTAATGCTGATGTCTCCATTAATTACGCAATTTTTCATTTATCACAAATGTCTAGAAATTATAAAATCCATGAAGCTTAGTCGTGAATCCATGCAAATGTATGTGCAACTGCAGTTGCTTCATAATTGTGGTGACTGGATGGTACAATATGCCGTATTTATTGGTTTATCTGCTGGATTTTTGTTAACAGTTTCTATCAACATTTTTATACTAATTGGATGGAAGCATTTACCGATGCTGATTTATTTCACCTGTTTACCTTTAGGACCATGTATTTATTTTGCTTTGCTTTTACTACCGCCTGTACTTGTGAGGAGCCACGAGTACAGCAAAGATTTAGTGAAACATGATTGGCTTGTAAGAGCTGCCAATAGAGAATGCGCTGATTCCACTTTAAGCTGGCTAATTAGAAAATTCAAGGCATTTAACTCAATAACATTTCATTCTGGTAATGTGGCTACTATGGACACGGACACAAAACGGAATTTCCTTGGCCACATACTATACCAGACGTTCAACATTCTTCTATTATTTCCCGATTAAGTAAAGTATTTACCGTAGTATGTCACGGTTTTATAGACCATTGCCTAAGTATATTTTTCAGACGTGGTAAACAATTAGATTGAAATTTTTTTGATAATTTTTTTATGGATTCCAGTGATTTTTGACAACCTTATAACGTAAATGTGTATAGATAGAATAGTTTGTTAAAGACGCTTATATTGTTTTTAATATGCATCATGGTATACCAGCTAATTTTATCCTCCAAAATCGCACATCCAGTAACATATGAAGGACAAGTGCGTTGCTTATAAATATCAATTATGCTTGCACGAGTAAACAGCCGTGTTTTAAAAATAAAACTTTACCAAACGTTATTCTTTTAAATACTTTAATTAAGACACCATTGATTTAATATTAGCATTACATGGATTATTAAGAGATTATAATCAATATTCCGGCTGAACAAATCATATGATTATAAAAGTGATTTTCCAAAAAGGGTATTTAGAGGCTCTTAGTAATTCAAGTTAAAACAAAGCGTTTATGCATACATTCGATTTAAAATAGTAAACCTTGCATTTTTAAATGTGGACTCCATCTGGAACATAATCTTGTCCTAACATTAAATTTACATAGAAATGTTCGATATCCAATTCGTAGGAATTTTCCTGACGAGAATGACATTCCATTAAATTTTAAGCCGCTTTTCAAGCCAGCTTCAAGAAAAGCTTCCCTTCTTCTTTGACTTGAATGTTGGTTGTTCCCTTTCTGAAGCTGAACAATAATAAATCGAAAACAACAATCAGAATGTATTACAAAGCAAAATTGAAATGTCTTAACCAACCGATAATTTTGTGTGTCGAAGGAAAATTGATAATAATAAAAAAAAGGGCTAGCCTAATCAGCTCTGCTTGACCTAAATCGAGGGCATTAAACGGTTTAAATATTGACCATAACAGAATACTAAAAAGTATGGAAAATTTCAACCACCATTCGTCAGTCAAAATCTCAAATCTGTTGAAAGAAATAATAAGTAGCTTTACTAATCCACCCGGAGATAATAATGTCCACTTGAGAGAAGGGAATGCCGCAAATAATTTCAAACAATGATATGGAATTTTACAAACATTACAGTTAAATACTTTCAACTTTACAAATATTGACTTATGTTCTGTTTTCATATGACTAAACCTCAATCTATAAATAGCTAAACAATTTCCCACCTCTCAGAAAGGATTAGAGGCAGACAGCTAACCCATTGTAAATAACAAGAACCATCCCCATTGAACATTCTAAATAAACTCGTACCCTTTTTTGCTTTACATTTACGTCTGTAAATGTCTGTTTGGTCTGGTCTGTAAATACGTTGGTTTACAATCATCTCTGTATTTTTCCACTTTGTCCAAGAACGATAAAATCATGACAAAATCAACCTAACCAACGGCGACCGTTTGGCTAGAAGAGTCATCAGAGGCATCACTCGTCAGTAAAAAATTAAATTAATTTGTGTGCAAGCACGTTAAGTTAGTTAAATTGTAGAATTTCGTAGTCAAGTTACTCAGCAGTGAAATGAGTAAAATATTTTCTACTGTTTTCACCCTGCTTGGAATCTTCAAGCACTGTTCGGCTGAAACTGCTATTGGGTTCCAAAACAAATCTAGTTTGGGTAATCTGGTTGGGCAGCCCCAGGATGCCCACTTTGGCAAAAGTGTCTTCTTCCTCGCGGTAAGCACCAAAATATTTATAATTTTAAAATTTCAAGTATCCTTGAAAATATAAAGTAAACTAAATTTTATAATTTCAAATTGGTGGCTTAAAAACATATTGCAGGACGTCAATGAATATTTGGTGTACGGCCATGAAGATGAAGACTACTATTTTACATACTGGGTTGGCAAAGTACTTTGCGGAGATGGATACTGGTCAACTTGTGATGACAGATCTTGCGGAGTTCCTGGAGGAACGGCGACCTGTGACACTAACGAAAAACCGCCTTATTGTAAATGCAAGTATAAGCAAGGATCATATTTGGATTACTGTGAGGCGCCAAAAATGGTTTTTGACGTGACAATGTACTACTATGGCAAGAATGAGTCTCCAGACACGGAAACTGTGGTGCGGACCCAGAATTTTATCGCAACATGCAAGTATGCTGATGGCCAGACCAGTATCCCGGAAAACCCTTTGCCTGACATCCAAGTTACAACGGTAATTCTCGATCGATAAATGTATAATTTTTTGGTAACAATTTTTTTTGATAGAATTTATCCTGTTACGTATAAAATCCCTTATTGCCATAATTTCAGCCGGATGACCTTGCTGAAACTGATGTGTTGGAATTTACAATCTCCTTTTCCGGGTTTGTGGCAATTCCAAAGTATCCAGTTTTTTATTGGACTGTGCACACCATACAAATTAGAATCAACAAAGTGTCAATCGCATTATTTCTTGATAAAATTGGAGTCAAACCGTTGGCAAGCATTCTGGATAAAAATATTATCCGCAAAATTTCTGAGTTCCAGAATCGTAAATAGAAGATTCATTTTAGGTATGTAATTATTGTGTGATCTTTTGATACATTATTTCTAGCTTATTATTTAATAGCGAAATAATTCAAGTAGATATTGTTAACATATTTTGTTGAAAATAAATAAGGATAATTTAATTTCTAAGTATAACTATTCAGTGAAAGTATAACTGTGTAATTTCGCAGTGACAACTAAATCTAGCATAACTTGTAACGAGAAACGTTGAAGATAGAAAACTACCGATAATTAGAAACAATTGTATTTAGTTTTTCGGATGACCTCATATCCTGCCATTCAAACTAGCAATAAACAACTTATTCTATAACAACAATTTCAAATAGTGCGATTGCATATAAACTACACATAGACGACAAGCTACTCATATTAAACCATTTGACATTTTGCCGTCATCGGTTTCACCTATACACATAAACAATTCGACCAAATTTCAATTAGTTTATTAACCTTAACAAGAATTAACATTTGTGATAATGAAAGTAACCTTTATTCATAATTAGGTAAGAATAATGCATACAGTTATAATTATACTATGTATAATATAACAAGACCACTTATTTATTTAAAACCTTGAGTCACGTTGTAACATTTTAACGTGATCGTTTCATTTTAACATATTGGTTTGTAGTGCTAATAATGTTAGTGTTGAATTGAAAGTTAAAAACAACCAGCCCCATTTGAACTGATTGACGTTGAGTAATCTGCAGATGTCAAAGTTTGCCGGAATTTATAAGTATGTATATCAAGAAGACCAATTCGTTGAAAACTTTTTTCAACAAATGACATATTTTTAAGCGAGCCGATCTTCACGTAACAATTATAAATTCTGAAAATCATCAACAAATACAATATGTTCGAATAATTTTTTTTCGAATACTGGTGGTGGCGATATTTATATTTTTGGTTCAACTTCCAAATTATCGCTTCAATAAAACATCGAAAACTTAGTATGCAAGTCATAGGAAACAAAGTTCTGGCTCATTAACTTTTTTCCATTCCTCGCATGTCATGCATGTTTCTGGTCATGTACGTCTATAACATGACGTCGCCTGTTAATATATATTGGCTGCAGCTAAGCTAAAGTTACAATTCTACAATTCTATAAAATAAGAAACCACAAATTATTACATCTTCCCGCTCTCCAACGGTCGGTTAATCATAATATTGTAATTATAATTGAAAACAATTTGAATTATTTAATTGCTGGCATCCAGCTTCTATTTTAGATAAAATCTATTTAATTCGTACAGTTATAACCATAAGTCCAAATACTCTTTACGCTGTGGTCGAATAAATTTACGAAATAAAAACTAAACTTATTTTTAATATTTAATATATTTGTTATTGATTTATGTTGGATAAAAATATTGATTAAATTTTGTGCTTCCCCGATTCCAATTTATTTAAGCAAAAATGCATTTAATGCAATAAATTTTGTGTTGTATTTATCATTTATGGTTTGACAAGAAGAATGGCGTTGGATACATTGGTGATGAGAACGCTCAAATAATTAACAATAGCGTCTTTGCTTAAAGCAAAGTGCGCTCCACAAAACAACGGAAGCATCTGCTCTGCTCTCCACTTTAAGGTATAATAGTAACTATTCCTACTTCTAGTATGGCTATGAAACTGAGCTCGTTTTATTCTGATCAAGTCACCACTGGCGATTCTTGCGTATGTTGTGTTATGCAACAGAAAAATGGCCAATGCCAGACCACCAAAGAAAGCTGCTGTCGCAGCAAACACCGTAACCACCGGAATAATCCGGACACATGCAACCGCAAGCCAAGCCTGTATAGAGAGAAACAGTTGACTCCAGACAACCAAAGCAAGTGTTATTTCGCTGATGAATTGTTGAAATATTTTCCCCATGACTCGAACTTCTGTGGTTAGTTGAAGCAACCGATTTTCTGACATATTGTCCCCATTAATTAGGTGGTGTATTACAGAACGTGCAGCAACACCCATCAAAGCTGGGATCAAAAGAATAAGAAATAAATATTTAAAAAATATACAACATGCAACTTGGAATAGTGCGAAGGAAAATAAAGGTATCAGAATAATTTCTAAAAGACCCCAATAATATGAGTGGCGAAGAGGAAGGAAGTGAATAATAATGCTGGTGATTGGATTTAAGTTTGCAAACGTCACAACAAGAGGAAGTGGTAATACAAATAAGGTTATTCCAATCATGTAGTACATCAACAGAATCCCCGCCATATCAAAATTTCCTGTTGTTCTTTCGAATCCTAATATTTTGAGTACAAAACACATTATTTTATAATTAAACCAATTATTACATTAACCTGTTGAATTAAATATGAACATTTTGGAATGGACTTACGAAATGATAATGAATTGGACAGCAATTTGTTGATATAACTGACAGAATTCCAGGTACTGTAAAGCGTTTTCGAAGTAGTCATCAGGAAACATGAGGAGATGAAAATTATAATAAATATGTTAATTTCCAGTATGTTAATTTGAACTTGTTTCGGGCGAAAGAATTTTTCAAGGAGCATGGTGAGTAAGAACAAGGTGAGGGAAAGTCCACCAACAATAATGGATATTGTCCAGGGCAGAAAGATTATTTTTGGTTTGCAGCACTTCTCCAGTCTAACATTGCCGTTTGTATATTTTATATCTACCAAACAAGGTGGTACTAGATTGTAAGTTAGTTGGTAAATCCTTATGGCTGTTTTAACCAGAGGACTGCAAATTGACCCGTCAATGTCAATTTCTTGAAGAGGATCTTCAATTTCTATACTTGTTGGAGCTACCACTGTTGCAATTTTCATCTTGCGATTAGTTAATACTTGAGGTAATATGTTGAGAATGGCCATAATATGATTTTGGTAAGTTTATTACGTCGTATAAACTTTCAAACAAAATTATCTTTGATCCGAAAAGAGTTGCTGGATTCCATCTGACATAATATGAATAATTTAGTGCTTAAATTTTTGGTTGTAGGGAATATATTAAAATCATATATAAGGCTAAAAAAGGAAATAAATTTGGTAGATGCACGTTCCAAATGCTTCTAATGCTTATTTATTTTTAGTGGCCAGGTAGGACTTTATGCGATTGTTCTAGAATGTTCGTTTTTTATTTTGTTAACGATTTTTCCATGGAAAAACTTCTTGGGTAAGCTGTGATATATTATCGACTAAATTGTTCTAGAACAATGCCATGTCATAGTGGTTTAAATAAATAAATAATGTAAAGCTGAATGTGATGTCATACTTTAGAGCACAAATAATCTTCTCTGCTATTGGTGAATATGTTTCAACAGAAACAGTTTTTTATACCAATCCTTTCATAGTGTTTTGATTAACACATTGACAAATTGTTTGGAACAAGCATAAACGAGTTGAAAACAGTATCAATTAAACACAAAATCGTAAATAGTTTTGAATGGCGCGGTAGGGAGAAAATTTTACTCACACTTAAAAGTCATGAATTTAGTCGGTTACTATCATCAAAAGATCCTCAATGAATAAAGTAATTAAAGTATTACCAGGACTGGTGTAAGGCAACCTGGATATGACACTCCCGAAAGCACACCTAGTCCTTTGCGCATTAAAATAAAAAAAATGCAGCCCTATTTAAAGCTATAACAGTAACACGAGTTTAAAAAAACCGTTTCGGAAACCATACTGTTAACTCTACATAATGTGCTGCAATGATCGAGCCAGCTTTCAAAATATCTTATATATTCGAAAGCTGTATTTTTCAAACATCAGTGCTGTTTTGATCTGATGAAACCTAACATATTTCAATGACTGATCCAAAATTGCACACGCAATTGGCAACAAAAAAGTTTGTACAATTGCTAATAATATCAGTGTCAAAGGAAGAATGACATACAGAGATAATTGCAATACATCGGTAATTTGCATCGGTATACAGTCATAAGTAAAATAAAATCCAGAAACAAGACATAAACTTGAAACGTAATGCAAACTTTTCTTTGCAACTTTTCTCAATGTAAATACGTGTATATCCACTTATTTAAATTAATACATTCCAGTACTTTCTTGGATTCTTTAAATATACACCCTAAATAGGTTTGCATTAGAAATTCAGTATATATTAGTGCATATAGTTTCATTGCAAGATAAAGTTTATAAAAGATCTTACTCAGTTTCCATTGTTGCAATACCATGAGTTAAGTTAAGCTGTGTTATTTCAAATTTCTAGCCTACATAGAAGCCATATAATGCCAAACTTCATTTAAGTTTTTTGAGATTTCTAATTTAAGATAACGAATCAAATCAGCAGTGAGGTTAATTTTCTATTCTGATGGAATTTTCCATGCCTAATTAAAAAAATATCGATCATGTAAATATAAAATCAATGCCGCACGTGGAGTATCCTGACTATATCAAAGTTAACACTTTGGAGAAATAAAAACAGGAAGCATTTCAGACAAATCGATACATATTTGGGGAAATTGGATTTCCAACTCCTTGTGATTCACTATGGTGCGGCTTTTTGAAATATTGCATTTATAATATATACGTCAAAGCTCTTAGTACTATAGAAGGTTCAGTATAGTTACCAAAATTTGCTACTCTGCACTAAAAGCTAAAGAAACCATTATATATTTTGAAGCATTAGTAAGCCCTTAGATTGAACCAAAAACACTTCGCCTATTTATTATAAACAATGAAGGGCCCTGCCAGAATAATTTTAACCCAATTTGCCTTATTTTCGTTAATGCTTGTAAAACATATATCTGGAAGCAAATCCCATCAGCAAAATCTTGAGGACTTTGCATTTTATTATCCCGTTCAA
>JAHZMV010006397.1:0-17111 GCA_027743765.1 Coecobrya sp. COE2
CTTATGTGTTAACAGGGGTGTTAACACATAAGTTGGTTTTTATGTGTTAACAGGCCAAAAACCTGGTAAGTATAATCCTACCGGAAAATGCTTTGTGAGTGCTCGAATTACACGCACAGGAAAAAATATCTTCTCATCTAACGACAATCACTCCAAACTTTAATGATTGTGACACAACACTACACTCTCTCTCTAGTCATTACCACACCGTGTAGTAACACTCGTAGTTCCTAGTAACACTGACAACAATAAAGTTCTCTAAAACACAAGAATAATGGTCTATCATTAAGTGTATAAATGTATGAGACTGCTCAACAGCCCTCGAAATAGCCCCTTTCTCTTTTCCTCTCACTGTCTGCCTCAGCCCATGCGGCTACAAAAATTGAAACCTACGCAAGAAACAACTAACCACCCTGTTCTTTGCAAATTAGATAAGCCAAGACGCACACGTCACATCTCGTCTTATATTGCTCTAAGCTATTTTTGTACGGTGGTGGTGGTGATGTACGTACAAGTGCAACAAGGTGATGTGATGAATGGATGTGGCTAACATGTCGTCTTGTTGTTTCAGAACCACCTAATATTTCCCACTACTCTTTCTACCTCTCCCCTTGAACGTTGTTTATAGAGCCAACTAATAAATAAATGTGCTCACAGGGCTACAATATATTAATAATAAAACCGCTCAAAAGTTTTACGTTCAACAAAGCGTATCTCCAATACCTGTGTGCTTTCACATTTCCTCGAGTACCCTTTTACTTTGCCAATAAAGTAATTTTGTGAACTATTTCATTCTCTTCCAGTAGGAAACTAACTACACGGCTTATTACATCATACCTAGAGTTGTATGGTGAATGTAGTAAGGCTTCAACCAAGTCATCATACCAAGTAATAATAATCTTACGCAAACAGGGAAACATGCCCAGAGTCAGTTGTTGAGATGCCCTGGTGTCCAAATAAAATGTTTACTAGTTAAAGCGTCTACGTACGTACGCCAGCATAAATTCACTTGATAAATGATGATGTGGAAACGCAAAAGCTTCTTTAAAATTTTACGACACGTTTTATTACGTGTTTCCAGCTAAAATAAACAAAGCCCCGTTGCGTTATGCATGTTAATAAGCAAGTAGAAATATATAAGCGTTAATTTCCATTTATGCTGAAAAGAAAAAAAATTATGCTGCTGCGATGGCAACTATAAAGTCGTAGAATTTTTATTAGTTATCTCGTATAACAGTTTTACGCACCCGAGAATATAGAAATGCCAACATGTATTATGCCCTTGCGAAGGAACGGTGGTGTATGCTGCTGCTGCTGCTGCTGAAGTGTCTAATAAATGTCGCCTCGTGAATTCTGATATTCTTCTGAAATTGTGGAGCGTTTCACTTTTGGAGTTAGTGTTTCTACAAAATTTCCAACAGATAGAAACGTGTGTAGTAGTAGAGAAAAGAAAAATGGAAGTTTGCCTAATGTTATGATTATATTATGTATATTCTTGCTTAATTGATAACTATGCCTTAGATGATGATCATCACGGTCAGGGAAGCATGAGAGAATGAATATGTATTGAATACATGTTATATATACCATGTACATCAATTATGTATCCGCTCGTGTGTCCATTCACATGAGCGTACGTTGGCATGCAGTAGTCTGTAGTACACGAGAAACTATGCAAATGCAAACAATTTTTTCCCTAAAGTGGTTGCTTTATTCATTGAATGTCTGGGGAAAGCGCTAACAAAGCCACCGGAATGTCCAACCAAACTGAACTTCAATGGGAAACAGGAAAACCATTAGCTTCTGTTTGAGTTTTTCACAGCAGCTTTTTACGGCTTGGATTTGGATAGATAGGTATATGCAAATTGTGGTTTACGAAAAGAATGCATGTTTTAAATAAATACAGTTATGATGGGATTCGGGAATGCGTCATAATATGAATGGGCACTGTGTACAGATTGAGAAAAATATGTGCACATTTTGCATGCTAAATTATTCTTTTCCTTCAGCAACATTCGAAACAAAGTGGTACTTTGATTAATCCAGCTAGTAAATATAGTTCCTAAAAATGTGCAAGGGTACTTAGAAATAAAAAATGTAGAAAGTTATGAGTCATTAGTGTAGAGACACACAACAGATTTTCATTCCGTTACTTTTTAAAGTTATGCAGTGAATTGTTATAGAATACTGTATAAAGTGTATTTCACACCAACAAAGAGATTTATTCGGTAAAAGTCAGTGAAACAGCTTGTTCCGATTAGATTAATTTTAATAAGTGTTTTTCTGCATGGTTAACCATCATAGCTGTTTACAATATGTTTGATGTATGATTTGAATTACTTCCACGAATATTAACCATTATCTGCTTCAATAACGGCAATAATTCCTAGTCATTATTATGATGGGTTATTTCATTTTTGAGAGCACACAAATACAGCCCACATTCCACGTGAATTCGTAGAATTCCTATAATTATACAAGTAGATATTTTTATTTGATATGAAAATAGGCAGCACAGAAAGGTCAATGGTTCAATTTTAACCAAACGTCCAATATCATTGTACATAATATCCTAAAAATTCAAACCCATGATACCATTTTGTTTTCAATTTCAATTAATTCGCTTGAAATATTTATTTTATGTGCGCTGTCAATTCGGGCGCATCAAACTAAGTACTAAGGACAACAACTTGTAAGTTGTCCACTTTCGCAGTGTTCAAACATGTTTTGATTTTCAATACAATCCAAGAATAGGAAATGGTGACATCATTTTGGGTGTCTACTCCCCTTGACAGAATTTCTCACATGACAGCGAGATATAATGAACAAAATCATTTTCCTTTTATATTTCACTTTTTGGAAAGTTTTACATCTTAAGCCAATCTAATGTGATGAAATGGTCTCCTGGAATCACATTTTCTTCGGTTTACTTGTCTATACGTTTCGTTTTACTTTTCCTTGATGTGTACATCAAGGCGTAGGGTTTCTCCAAACTGAAATGGAGCACGATCTATGTGAGCAGCGTAAGGTATTTGACTTGTTCACGCTCTTATGGTCAGTCGTTATAGCGTCAGTTGTGTTGCAGGATGAGTGACTTTCTCTATCAACTGTATTGACGTTCAAATACGCCCACTCTGGTGTATATATACATGTTTGCATGCATCCCATTACATATCTGTTTAGACAGCAATGATGGAAAATGTTGGGAACAAGTACTCTAACGCCATTATAGACACGACCATAAAGCATCACGCAATGACATGAACGTAATAGATTTACTCAGCATGTGTATCAAACATTAAATATCAGACTTTGCCATCTTGCTATGATATATTATCTGACACTTTGCCTGATGACTGAATGAAGGTAGTAGTAATTTTATATATGTGTCTACCCACTGTGTGTGTATGCTTCAGAGGCTTCAAAGCAACCAACAACGTCGCCATCCTCATCACCTCACAACCACCACACGACTCTGGTTTAGTTTCCGAAAACCGTGTAACAAACAACCATTCATAATACGATCGTGACAGTGACACTATACATATCCCTTCGTACAGAACCCCCATCTCTTCCTCTCCCTTTCTTTCCTCGCTTGTAATTTGTAGACAAAAGCGTGAACGGGCATACATCACGATTTAACCTGACAAAACGTCAATTTAATAGTAAGCAAGTCAAGTATCGTGAAAGAAAATGGCATAAAACGCTAAAAGCAAAGTTTCAGTTGTGCTACTGCCTGCTGGATAATAGAAAAATAGTGTCATTCCTTTTTTCACTCTTCACATTTGGAGAGTGCCTGCAACACTCACAGACCAGAGACACACATACACAAAAGGAGTGAACACCTGGTGACAATTTCTCTTTGCTGCTCTGCGACCACTGGACGTTCCTCTTGTTCTCCCGTATCAACTTTCTCTCTTTCTCTCTCTGTCTACCGTGTACATAGAGAAATTGTCTACACAGCTCACTACATCATCTGGCCGGAAGGTTCATTTGCTGATAGACAATTCAAATATTTAGTTTGACTGTTTACATTTTTACATGGTCAAAATAATGTTCTATTGCATTGTGCAATTTGCCCCCTTCCTGTGAACATTTCATTTCACACAGTCTCTCTGGAAACATGGTTGAGACATGTCCGATGCTTTTGACTATGCACACTCTACATAACTTTATTCGTTCTTTTGTATTTACAAAACGAATCACTACGCTAACCCGCAAAATAAACGGTTTCCGTAGCTAACTTAGTTTCATAAATATTAGATGATAAGGTCATAATCCGACGTAAATTCCGTTCCTAATATCTCATGTTCAGATACTTACAAACGGCTCTATTCGCTTCAGTCCATCTATGTACACACTTAAAAGTCATCGAATCACCGTGGTAATAACATTTGGCCGTGGTCATACGTATTTACTTATGTAGTAGCATAATTGGAACTACGTTTCTCAAATAAAATCGATTATTATATGCACATGTCAACCTTTTATGTATGTGTACTATATGTAATTGTTATTGTTCTCCGTGAACATTCACTTATTACTCCACGTCAACGTAGTACCAACCGGTGGTAGTGAAATGGTTTTTGTCTCTCTCTATATTGATTATTGGGAAGCACGTGAGGGCTTTAAACACACTTTGTGTAACTGTGATCGACGTGAAGGATAACTACAAAAGAACCACGTTATCTCTAAATCCATGAAAGGTTTCACATTTACTCCACTGTTTTTCTCTTAAATGGGCTCAACTAGTGAGTGAACACCAAATGATAGGATTTCGTTTGACATGAACTCCTTTTCTCCTACTTTGTCCAAATAATATTTTGTTTTTCGTGAGTTTTGTATTCGATAATTTTTTATGAATGCATTGAATCATATTTATTTCCCTGTAAGTTCATCAAAAACCGAGCATTGCCAAAAGCACTTACAGTAATTTAAATAAACTCACCCACACAACAAACTACATTAAAACATTCCAAAATGCCAATTTCCTTTCTCTTGTGAATGTGCCTGGTGCACACATATATTTAGCAAACAACTTCAACTGCCACAAGTGACTCTCCTGTCTACCCCACTCTACGTAATTTAGCGAAATTTTCATCAAAGTTTGTACATTTCAAGGTAATTAGACTAGTTTGGTGGTGGTGGTGAGTGTGTTTAAGCATCGAGTAACAAACAAGTAATGCCATCATCCAAAATGAAATTTCATGTTTGTGGAAACCATGCAACTTCCACAATACCCCACTTCATGATTTTCACCTCCCCCGTCATGAGCCTTTAATGTTACTCTAGTGATTAATCAAACAGAGATGTTTTACTCCCAAAACGGCTTTACACTATCATTCTTATCTGCTTCTTTTATAATCAATTTACATTGATTAATCGAAAAAATCTCTTAACAGAACACTTTCAAGTTTACTATCCTTTATTTATGCATTAATTTCGTTGTGTTCGTTGCAGCATCACTCCATCGCTCGTGCATGTACACAGCTTATATAACTCCACCAATTCTCTAAGGACAATTTTCTCTTATTCAACTTTCCCTGCTTCATTCCTATCAAGTTCGCATTTCAACCGGAACACGCATTTTCCTCGCCGCGATTCAAGCTTGCCAAGAGACCGACTTGTTTGAAAATTTAATAATAATAAAACGTATACTGGTTACGGTTGTGGATTCGAGATCATAATAATATTATTATGTCCGTACATGTATTCATGTATCGCGAGACGTGTACTCAGTCAATGGAGCGAAACGCGTATAATATTTCTGTGTAAACATTAACTCAATAATAATGCTATAATCTAACGTGATGTGTTGGTATCAATATTAATTAGCCTACCATATGTGGTCCAAGAAAAGTTTGCTCTCCATCGCGTCATATCCTATTCCACGCGCCTTAGATTGTTAGTTTAGATTACATGAAAAGGTACCTTATATGCATATACGCAATTTGTCATAATAATAATATATTTGATACATATACTCCGTTATTATCTAGTAGTTACTTTACTCCTCATCAATACCATCTCCCATCAAGTTATCTCACCTAATGCATGCATGTTAAAATGTCGAGGTAATAATATGCTATTATGTTATTTCGCATTGGATTAGACAACGTTATAGTTTAATATCTGTAACCTAGACGTTATTCTGGATAAAATATATTATGTAGTGGGTCGCCATGTATATTTGTAAACCTGTTTGTTTAGTGAAACTTTACCCTTGTTCCTCGTGACTAGCTATTATAAATAACAGTAAGGTTTTTTCACCAGCGCTTTGGCTCTGGCACAGCGCTTTTATAGTCCACTCTGTGGGCGTCCTTTTCATTTTTTTAATTCCATTAACTCGCTCGAATGTTGTATTCATCATCTTCTTGAAAATCATGATTTCACGAATGTAAAGCACCTTACACTGTTTCCGCATCTTGCCTATGGATGAACATCTGCGACTCCTTCTTTGTGGCTTGTTGTGCCTCTCCGCTAATGGGATTGAAAAAGAGCCAATGCTTTCTCGTCCAAGATGTGGTTGACGATGGGGTTGGCGTAGTGCAGGTGTGACAATTGTGGTGGTGGGAGTTTTGGCCAGTGCCGTCTCCTCCATGATGGCGTTTGCAACCTGATGGACATCCATTTCCATTGGATGAAGATGGCTTACGGCGGCGGAAATTGGTCGTCAGGAGGAGAATTATTATGGCTGCATAGAAGACCACGACCACCTGGAAAGATTTCAAATAGAAACATTTTTTATGTTTTGAATGTTGAATGTAAGAATGTTTGGTAGGAATAAAATAATTCAAATTATGCAATGGCCGTGGCCGAATTATGTTTTTGAAAGTAGAAATTTGAAGAAATTTGAATTACGCCTGCTAATAATAAGCTTCAAAAAAGTGTACTGACTTTTGTGAATAGAACATCTTTAATTTTTAAATTCTGAATCAGCTTTTCAAGAGTTTTGCGTACTTTGTAAGTTTCAATACATAATAAGCTTAATATAAATCATTTACAAACTTTTTTTATCAAATTTGGGGCAGAGGGAAACTAGTATACTGACTATACACAGCAGTCCAATTCCTCCAACCTGATAATATCAGATTGCGAGAAAGAGAAAAATATAATATATAATTTTGGAATCCTTGCGTAATTTGATGCTATTTGTGCAGTTAAAACACAATAGAATTCATTACCTTGGCTATGAGACACAATATGAACTAAACTGAAATGTACAAGAACCCAAGGGATACTCACTTTCTATCTCGAAACAGGTAACAAAACCACACCACTGCAACACACAAATATTTAATTTCTTGAGTATACTGCACTGAAGGATAAATTACTGTGAGGGGAACAGAAGAGCATCTCTGTTTTTAATTATAATTTCCACCCATTCTGTCTGCGTATGTGGTATTTATGCAGTGCGGAGTGAATAAAATGAACAAATAATTGTGTGGCGATGTTGTCAGTTGCGTCTATCCATTTTCTTCTTGTTTCCAAGGATTGCTACAACCATGGGTAGCGTAGGAATATAGAGCAATGAAGTGAATTATACAATGAATCTTACACACTTTCACCACCAGTACCACTGCCAGTGAATCAGAGGAGAGTACTTCAAGTAGTATAATGCCCACTGCTGCTACTGCTAAAATTTACAGTCTCCCACTTGTTCTTGGTATTCATATTTTCACGCCCAAGAAGTGGTGGTTGCTGGGAATATACCTTTTCACGAATTCCAAAATCATATAGGTGGAAGGAAGAGGAGCAACAAGATTAGTGGCTTTGTTTAATAACGCGTAAATTCTGGCAGAACTCGTGCATAGGTACAAGTATGAACGTCTGCGTCTGTCGTGGGAATTGTATGAACATACCAAAATGCAAATAAAATAGACACGGAGAGGCAGATAGATTCGCAAAGATAAGCGAGGAAAATTGAAAATTATACATATCTAGCAATACAGCTTAAATTCTGTCAGGATATGGGTAGGTGTGGCTGTTTGTGTAGGAGTACTTGTACGTGTCCGTAGTTTTTCCTTTTTCAAAATGCCCGTCACAGCTATTCCCAGAATTATTAGTGAAAGAAATGGAGAAATCTCACATGGCGACAAATCCCTGGGGTATATTTGTAATGGAGTTGTGAGGGAATAGATTGACATGTTTTGAATGGTTTGTACTTCCATTCCGCTAACTGGTATGCGAAAAGTATATTCTAAAACATGTGTAGAAAAACAAGCCATTATTCTACAAAGGTGCTTTCTAAATCCAAAACAAAATTTCTAAACGGGGAAATCTCATCAGTCCAAGCGGTAGAAGCGTTTATACATTATTTTTGCACACAACGGGTGTATACGTCTAGTTTCAAAAGTGAGATTGCATCTCTAATATTTTCAACATGAAGTGAATTATTGTACAAGTTCATTTAAGAGCATTTAAGAGCACAAAAGTACATTTTGGGAGGATGACTGGAAATGAAAATGGAAACAGAGTAGAAATGGAGTGGGAAGTAGAAAACGGTTTATCTGACTGTAAGTAAGGAGGAAAAAGAACTAAACCAGCTTATTGGATACCTCTGTGTGAAAAGTGATTAATTTATTGAACCAAATCTTTTCATGCATTCTGCATGTATTTACGTTCCCATATCACATTACATGGGTAATGGATTCTCGCGTAATAATGATTTTAGCCACTCTTCTGGAAGAGACAAAGGGAATGTATTTGTATGCAAACCTACATGTTTGTCGGACAGAAAAAAATGTTAGTGAAGCATTAATTAACCAAGGGAAAGTGAACACATCTTTTCAATTTCACGCCTGTGACAGTTGGTGGAATTCAAAAGTGAATTTAGCCTCATATACGTGTCTTGTCTACAGAGCGTATCTGCAAAATATGCCGAGATTTTTATTACACTTTCACTTATTTATAGCGCAATGTTGGTTCATGATAGGATTGAGTAGTACGTCCCCAAATAGAAATCCACAAAAGCTTCCGTATCGAAAAAGCTTATTACAGAAAGAAAAACACTTCGAGTAGCAAACAAAATAGATGGGATTAATCATGATGATAATGAAATACGTCAAGATTTATTTACGCACGTTTTGACTAACACATTCAGTTGGGGGTTTCAACGTGTGAAAAAAGAGAATTCCCCCTGAATATGTAATCAGGATGAATTAGGGTACCGTGATGTAACTGTAAATGCCATTTGTTTTACATAGAAATATTCATTTGGGTAAGTTCATTTGAACGGTTAGATAAGCATTGTGAAATAAACAATTTTGAGTGCCTCTTTGGAGCAAACCGCAAAAATCATTTATCGTTGTCAATGATAAAAAATGGAGAATCTCATCTGTTTTATTTAATATAATAACTGGTTTATCTCCAACCAAAAAATGAAGCTCACTGCTGCAAATCTCAAAAATAAATACGACAAATTAGCAACGCTGTATAAAATTTAAATTCTTGCATGACATTATTCTCAATCTTGTTCAAACTAGTGAAGGCATCATTTAAAAAAATGAAGTAAACGAATATTCATACTGACGGCCAGGATGATCTCCTACACCGACTTGACTAAAGTTTCAAGCGAATACTTGTTAATAAGCTAACAGCCAGCCAGCAGGAAAATGACAATACATGCTCATCCAGTATACCATAAATAAATAAGTAACACAGTCATGATGATGGCCACAAAGCAAAACGGAAGCTTGCAATCCGCATCACTTAAGTTATGTGGAAGGTCTCCTCCCCTCTTTGTTTTAGGGACTACTCTGCCTTTGTTCCCCCGCACGTCGCAGTTTTTGCCTCGCTTTACACGAAAAGGTATGGGATAGGTGATCCCGTTTTGTGTTTTTGGGTTTGCAATGACAACGACAGCTCATTATTTACACTTTTCACCACAGACATATGTACATGGAGAGACTCGGAGTATTTCTACTTTCTACTAAAAGACATTTACCCAGTTGGATTATCTTTTTTGGCGTAAAATGGTGTTGCGGCAGCCCTGTAGGGCTATTTTATGCCACATTATCATCTTTTTGTGTGTACATGTGTGTATATCTGCGAAAACCTGTTTACTCTCAGGCTCCAATGAAGTGAAACATGCAAATGATAGTCGTTTCCTGTGAAGAGAAGACAGTGAGAGGAAGCAATTTGCAACGCATCACGGTAATACGATAGGTGGTGTAATGGAAAATATCGTGTGTGTATAGTCAATAGATTGTGAAACCTATTCCAATGTTCAATTAGGCGAATAAGGATTTTGAGTATCATGCCAGTCTTGGGTGTGTTTACGACCAGAGTTTTACAGTTTCACCGTTTTACTAATTTTTTTTCGCCTCTTTAGTTCATACATTCAGCTACATGTGAATTGAGTACACAATGTTTTGGTTGGTAGCAGGAAAAACGGTTTTGAAGCCGGTTAGGTATAGAAATGAGAGTGAAAGAAAGAGATGAGCATAAAAAGAAAGGAGGCAAAGATTGACACAAAAGGCAAGAAAATTATGTGTACATTGCATGATGTACAATTCTATCTTCTGATCCGCTCATATGGAACTTCATCTCTTGCGTTCCCGATAGCGCACTTCTTCCAGGTTGTATAACTTAATACTCTCTTTCAACTCACCATTAAAGCTCATGGTTGATTCACTCACTTTCTCCAACTTTCTATCTCGATCACACACTTTCTCTCTCTCTCTCTCTTAAACCAAACAACAGCTTCATACTTACTCCGTTTAACTGACACACATGAGGATTTTCCCTTACTTGTGGGAAAGGAGTGAGCAGCTGAAACGGTTGCAATTACCACTTCCATACAAGATCATATAAGTAATTCAAGTGAAAATTG
The DNA here is from genome assembly GCA_027743765.1 of Coecobrya sp. COE2. NCBI lineage: Eukaryota > Metazoa > Arthropoda > Collembola > Entomobryomorpha > Entomobryidae > Coecobrya > Coecobrya sp. COE2. The sequence goes on from JAHZMV010006397.1 coordinate 10,835, forward strand.
TGCAATAGCTGTTACCGATGGTGGCGGGAGTTTCTCTATTCAGCCGCCTCCCATCCCATGCATCTGTATGGGCACAGGGAAATCTGAGCGAGTGTATAAGTGGTAGCGTGGTTTCTATGTACGGAAACAGTATACATATAAATAACCCATAAGAGATGTAAAAAGCAGCTGAATTTACAACTTTGGAGTGCTGAGGCTTAATGTGGTTCGCCCACATTGCCACATAAAATATGCAACCAATCAGCCACTCAAGTTATGTATGTATATATACATACATACATACACATTCGTGCAGCTATCTTGTATCAAGTAACCGGGGAAAGACACAGTGGCAGAAGAGTGGCGTCAAAAGCACACTGCTGCAAAAGCTAAGTGAAAGACGAAAATTTCTCATATCGCATGTATATGGACTTTCATTTTCACTCATCTAATGAAAAAAAGATGACAAACAAATTCGGATAGCTCTCAAAAACGCCAAGGATGAGATAAGGACCACTAGCTACTCCACCACCACCGTCACTAGAAATAATAATAATAAATAAAGGAAATTCCATAGGAAAAATAGAGGCGTGCATGCCACCACCACATCCTCTTCTAACGTTTTCAGCTTAATCTGCCAAAGCATCATCATCGCCAATTCCCCACACTTATTGCATCCACTGCCATTTCGCCTTCATCCCTCTCCACCAACACTCACTGAAACCGAACGAAAATGCACTGGCTTTGCGTCAATGTTCAAGGCAAACTATTCAGAATTAGAATTGTATGAGTGTGTACACGTCAATTTTGATTGTATTTGTTTGTAAGAATGTACGTGTGAGAATTGTTTTTTTTGTCTTTTTAACATTAATATATGCATGGTTTTAGCATACGATCGTATAAGTTATGTGAATGAACGGTTTTTGCAAAAAGTGTGGCACACTGGAGCAGCAGCAGCAGCAACAACAGAGCAGAAGAGCAACTAAACTATACGAAAATACTTTCAGAGGTTGAACTTAAGTGGTTCACAAAAAGGGATACCATTAATACAGTGTACATGCATATTATACACACATCACACAATTTGAGCAGACAACCAAACACACACATCATCATCATGCGTTTCTTTCTACTTGCGAATGAGCAGCAACATCAGCACGAGTGAAAATGGTAATTTCTCCCACACATAACTACTGCCACGACTACCACCACCACCAACAGTATCACTAACCACTTCATAAGCAGTTGAGCAGCAATGTCGGTGGTGGTGGTGGTGGCAACAGAGGAATATGATAAAAAGATGCAAAGTAGAAATAGGGCAATTGGAACCTTGTTGGGTGATGCGGGTGGTGATGATGATTATAACACACAAACATCTCTATAAATTCCTTTAGCACCTTTCCCTATTCTTTTCCAGTCAACCATGATCTATATTGCTTCATTCCAAATACTTGCATACCTTGCAGAGAAATGTATTACACCTCGGTGTCTAACTCCTTTCTTATTTCCCCCCGCTTTCCAAGTAATATTGGAAATAGTAATAAGAAAGGTATGCCAATGAACATTATGAGTAGAAGCTTCATATATAAAGTTTACCTGAAGACTAGCAAAGTCTTTCTCCTTGCCTAGCTACCTAACTCTTGTGCGTTATTGTTGTGAGAGTTTCGAAAATATGTTTTCATTTCACAAAACGCAGCTGCCATGGCCCCACTGCACTCCTGCTTTCTCCAGTTGTGATGCTGATACAAGCACAATTACTAACATTTCTTGCTGGCTTCGCTCCTTTCAAGATTTATGCATGACAAAATAAATGAACTTTCTCGCTCTTCCTGATGCATAAGTTGAATGTTAGTCCATTTTTATGAATGTTGAGCTAATAATAACCTGAGCTTATTAAGTATGACGAGACGTGAACGTGTAAACAGACCATGTGTCGAGATAGAAAAAGGGTCTCCTTTTTTCCTGACACACGAAAAGAGAATGTTTAGTGTGTTTGAAAGGAACACAGTGTTGTTGGCTTCTATATGTCACTCCTCTCGTTCTTGTTGATTAGATCTTTTTCATATTATCGTTTTCATATTCTAGTGCAAACAACGATAATATCCTCTTGTATATTTATATGCACGAAAAAAGAAAGGACTCAGGGACCTATGATGCCAAATTTTAAATGTGTTTACAATATGGAAGAGAAACATACGTAAATGTGAGTGTGTGCATGAATTTTTAAAGCAAATTTATAAGGAAACACTGCTACTGGCAGAAATAGTCACCGTTCTTGAAAATGATTCATAAAACCTGTCAGAGACGTCAGTTGTTTAAAGATGGTGTTTTTACATCAAGTATATAACTCGGTCATAAGCTTCCTATCCTATTACCATAATATCAAAACGCTGACTTGTTCTTGGTCCTATTCATAATAATTTTTATTAAGCGCCTAGATATCTTCAGATAATACATTTCGTTCAGCCTACTTTTTCATGACAATGATATCCAGCAAAGTTTTGAAATAGTTCTTCTCAGATGAGCACACACACAATATAAAATTCCTGTCAAACGGTATCAACTCCTCAACGGGAGAAGATTAGATTGAAATGGCAGGAAGCTTATAAGCATGTCAGATGTAGTAAAATGATGATGAAGATAATTCTCCATCTGCGATATAAAATACGCGGAGGGCACATTATGTCTGCTAAAATTAACTAGCTGATTGCAGCAATATTCTCTGGTGATCTGTGTCATTTGCTCGCTAGTTTTCTATACATACGCTAGTACACATGAGCACACTTAATAATACCTGCAACGCGAAATAATATTGTACGATTATTATTATTACTATTTGCTTTGTCACGGCTTTTGTCCTGGTGAAGCCGTTGCACAAGGTTTCCGATGATTCTCATTTCATATATTAATTACGTTCTAAGCCTTTTGTTTACTCGGGCATATGTCCAACAACGAGAATGTCTGCATGTGGAAAACGAGGTGGTTGACGATATTCTCAGAAATTAGTGGGAATGTGTGTGTTTGCAACTTTAATATTAATGGCAACTCCAATTATTGTTACCATTACGTGTTTTAGTAGTAACAGCACGACAAGGTGCACGTGGAAACAGTGGTGTGAAATGCCTACTCGAGAGCCCATTATTTTAATAAGAGTCATAACTATAAAGTTTGCAAGATAATATGCACGGGTGCGGGGAAAATTGCAATATTGCAAGCTTGTGCTCAGTAAGTGGTAGACAGATGACACAATAAATGAGCCTCTTTGCTCTTTCTGCGTTGCCGGTGGTCTTTTTCTTTTTTTCTCGTCATCAAAAGGAGACATGTATCCCCTGAAGGCATTATGATGTGCCACTGAAATCGGAAGGGAAACGTAGATCAAGTAGAAATGTCTTTTTCCTGAAGAGGGTAAAAGCAGAAGTGTCAATACTGCTCCGCTATTTCACACTGACTTCCACTTGCATTTATATAAATAAACAGACAAGTTTATACACAACTGTTTCTTTCATGAGTATAGTGTATCCAATACTACTACTAGGTGACAAGAATATAGGGCGCGTGTCGAACAGTGGACGACATAATAACTCATTACAAAGTCACCACACACACATTCGCTTTCGCTTACACATCTTACGTGTCAGAGAAAGATATACTTTATCTAAACACAAATAACGAGAGCTATATTCGTGGGCGTGCATACCTACAAAATACACACCTAGACATATACATACATAATAATAATAAGTTGGAAGTAGACTAGACGCTCATTTTAGGTACATTTGCACTGATATTGTATTATATAATAATAATAATAACAAAGGAAGTGGCAGCGCTCTACAATGTACCTCTTCTGGAAGAATCTTTTTGTAATACGCATACATTCATCTTCTCTGACTCTGCTTTCTCCTTTCGGAGAAATAGATATTACGGCGTGCATACCTACATGCTTCCTATGCGGTGTGTGTCTACGTGCATGTGTACATAAGAAAAAGCCGCTTACTTGGTGGACGTCTTTTTTCCTGAGGGATAATAACGACACAGAGAAAGAGTTGGGATTGTCAATGGAAATAAAAGTGGCTTTCTGTCGTGCATACTAAAACGGGCCTGGCTGGAACACTCGTTTTCTTTCTCGTCCATCCACCCAGACACATTCATCCGAAGCAGTAGATATTTTTACAGGAAGAGTATCAAACGTGTAGTGAGCCCAACATTTAGGCATACACATGGACTGTGTGTGAGTGAGCAAGATGAAAGTGTAAGCTTTCGCCCTGCATCAACACCAGCATCAAGAAAATAATACTAGTAGTCCTAATGGTAGTCAAGCTTAATGTATTAAGGCATTAGTTTCATGTACAATGGTTGGAGATAGACACACACATCCATATTGCATGGAGGATGGCAAGGCAACTTGCAGTTCTCCTCCTCCCACCGTTGCTACTTCTGCTCCCGCTATAACACTAAACGCACCGATATTATAGAGCTCACAAAGCTTCATTGACATTACAATAAAAAATATAAAATGCTACTACTACATTCTCTCGCTCTGCACAAATACGCGCTTGCATGCGATACAATGAAGTTGTAGACGACGAGTTTTATATGGGCTAGTAGAAAATAATATTTTAGAGAGACGTTCAGATAACATAGAGCCATCAGATCAGATATAAACATTAATTTTGGACGACGGGACAGAAAAAGGTGGTACACGCACGTGAGTGGGGACTAATATAGTTAAACGGCTGTGTGTCGCTCGTAGGTATGTACACGGAAGAATATAAGGGCAACTGACAGTACCTCATGATATTAGCTCGCCTAACAGCACTGGGATAGCAACAACAGAATGGCAGCACAATTGCGTCATTTATAAGAGTAAATAATATTTACAAATACAAAATAGGTATGTTGAGCAATAAATATAAGTAGGCAGAGAGAGATGCACAAAAAAGGGAAAGTAAATATCAACGAGAGATACAGAAGGAAGCACCGAGGCTTTTATACAAATAACCCCGCTTGCTCATAAACCTTTGCCATACGAACAAGCAGGATGGATACTCCCATTTCTATCTAATTTTTATGTTTACGATACACCACTCCAGCTCAGTCTGCCTCTCTCATGCCTACTTTCCCTTGTATTAGTATTATGGATTTTCATTACTTTCTTCCTTATGTTTCTTGTTCTTTCTCTGCTTCAGTCATTCAGTCAGTGATTGTAATAAATGTTGCTTTTTCTCAACAGCAACAGAAAGGCCGACATTGTTATGGAATAAACATAAAAATTTTATGCAAAGTACTTTCCCGGATCCATCCGGGAAATTGCTTGGGCTCCACTCCACCAAAAATGTATGGTCCATATGGCCAAACTGGTCTCTTCTGATAAATAGTTCATTGACAAAATTGTTTCCCTTTCGCTCTCTTTCTCGTTTACCCGTCAGAGTATTATGGATTTATGAAAACCTACTTCAAAATTGACGACCTGACTGTTTGAGTTTGATTAATTATAGCGCGGTTTTAACGTAAGAATCAACTTGGATTGTAGGGTATGCCCAAAAATATAACGAAACAATCTGTTGCCGGACTTCCATTTGCGAATACATTCATATTCGGTTAAATGCATTAAATGACCAATAATTCCATTTTCAGGCTGGGTGCCAGAGGTGTCAACAAAAATAAGAGTGCCATGCTACTGCCCGGCTGCAAATTCAAGTATTTTTAGCCTGGAAGTCAGTCATAAACAGAGTTTTTTACAAACCATAAATATTTTCTACAGAGGCTAAGAAACTCTGAAAGTTTCATAAAACCCGGCTTCCTGTGTACCCTTCGTTGCACACGACTGGTTTCTGTCCTGACCGTAGTCTAGGCTATAACCCGCCGTCTTGGTTGAAATCGATGGTTTGTTATTCAAATGTCAGTCGTTCCATTCTACTGATGTGAAATAAAATAGAGACACACATCAAGAAACGCTCACCATACTTGTTTCTACTGCATTGAATTCAACAACAATTATCATGAAACATTGTCCTCGGGTCAAACACAAGGCCTCGTTCACTTTATAAAAAAGAAATGCTAAATTACAAGGTATGCTGTCAGTTTTCCCAACAACGTTCCCTAATAAAAATGTTTATCTGCACGCTGTAATCTAACGAAAAACAACCATCCATTATAATGCATTTTGTCTATCAACAAGAATGAAACGAGTAAAAGGATTGAACAACCTGCTATACCCCCCATTTTCCTATCAACTATAAAACTCTTGGTGGAATTACCGTGTCATTTTTTATAACTTTTCTTGTCAATGTTTAGG
>JAHZMV010006398.1:0-12215 GCA_027743765.1 Coecobrya sp. COE2
ATTTGTGGATTTTTGGACCTGTGGATTTTTGGATTTGTGGATTTTTGATCCACCCCATTATAAGATCAGCTAAATTTAAGATGCAATATGTTGAGCAGTTTTCTATCTTCAATGGACCCGTAACATAATTGTTATTTGATACAGTTATTGAGTATGTCTAAGTAAATTAGAAATTGAGACACAAATTTTCATAAATCCGGAAAAGAACTCGTGGGGCAGGAAAACGATAAAATTTTGGTTATTTCAAAGACAATCAGTTCCATAGATAGATTTGTGTCTATATTTTAAAAATGTCATTTTTACACAACTTAAATATCTCTCATTATCTTTTGTCGTTTAACCACGTTTAATTCTCCTGATTGAAATTACTGACCCACGATATCTTTGTCTCCCATTGTTTTTCACTGTTTTATTTCAATATCTTTTCTCAGGAAATTCAGATAGTTAATTTAGAATTACTACTTTAAATTAGTGTAGGAATTCGTTTTACTGTAATCTAAGTAAGAAATTAAAAATACCAATTTTCTAATGCTTCATTTCACTTTATATACTTGCAGGAAAATGATAAGGTGAAAACTAAGACGTTTACACGATAAAATGAATTTGGAATAAAGTTTTACCAACACTACATGAAAACCCAGTTAGAGCGACAGTGGAAGAATATCTGTGTAGCTTCAGAGTTCGGCAAATACACTAATGTTGATATAACCGACTTCAATATATACAAAGTACTATGTTTACTTTTAATTTTACTTAAAGGAAAATGTTGTTTCGAATTACGTCAGATATTTGAAATACACATTGAACCAATGCACCAAAATCTTTTCTACAAAGTACTTATAATTTATTTTTAGTTATTATTCAATGGAATTATTCAAAATAGCAAATAAATTCATAAAGTAGATCGAGCAACAATTGCTGAAATTTTAGTTATGTAACATTGACGTTCGAAAGAAATATGATTTTGATTGTTTTATACCCGAGTCTTCAGAGGGCCTTCTATAGAAGGGTGCGTTTTGATGCAACTCTCGCCAGCTAGCCTATAAAAAGAGTAACAATGATATTGCGCTTTAGTGGTTATTTTACAAGCAAAATTAAACATCAATACGCACAATTTATGCACACCTTATGACTTGGAACTAATGCAGGATCATTGTAACCCTCCGCCATTATTAAAGACGAGTATTACTGTTGTATCTTGAAGCTTGTCCAACTCACACACTCTTTTTGAACTATGGACTTTTAACTTGATTTACGGGAATCACTGCACATCATTTGATCCTGTTGAGACTTGCATTTGAGCTATAAGAGTAAAGATGATAATGAGACCATTGATATGGGATACTTTAATTGATTTGCATATATGCAAATCTGTTCTTATCAACGGTTCAACCTGAGTGATACAAAGAACCACCCTATCACCAATCCCTTCTATCCACATCGCATGAATTCGGATGATATTCAATAAATCAAGCATTACATTAACTTGTTGGTTTTTTTGTAATTTTACATTTATTTGTATCCTGTAACAACTGTGTTGGGTATTAATACAAGTGTAACAAAGCAATTTCATACATTTTACAAACACATCTCATAGCTGCACAAGAAATGCCTGGATAACATTTTCTCCTACAGCTCATTACTTTGATGAACCGATAGACTAAAGACTAAACTACCTTCTAAGACGCAACCTATAAGGGCGGCTTGTACTATTTCAGGCAGATTGTCATCGTAATCCATACTTGTAAATTAGAGTTCAACACATTCTGTGACCGGGGTGAAGTACATGTACACAAAGATTACATTGTGACGAGATTTTGCATTTGTATTAATCGGGGTCGTAAATTATTAATCAATGCATGAAACTCCGTTTTTTCTAACCTGAATCCTGAAATTCGCAAATATGCAATGTTGTGTGTCTGATATCTACTGAATCTAATCAAAGTTATTCGAGTCGAGTTGAACTGGCATTGACATATCAAAAACTGTATTTCCCAGTCCTTGTTTTTCGTCCAGCATTACATTTATCTTCAGAATTCTTAAATAAGCCTTGTTGTTTCCGACGGATATGGCCTAACTTTGAGAGATGCATAGATTCGCTGGTGATGAATAATGTTAAACCATGATTGGTTATCCTACTGAGAGACTGTTATCTCCAACCTTGACAGATTTAGACTGTAAGCCGATGTCAGGGAAACAAAAGACTCAATGGCATTTTCATGTTCGTGGGCGAAAACCTGCTACTTATATTTTAACGAAATTAAAGAGAATGCTACCATTTAGGATAGTTTGATTAGCATCAGAATTGTTATCCAGAACCAGTTCAGACGGATTCATCAGATCTTGGCGAAGAATATTCCTCCAATAGTTGTTCGCTCCAAAGAGTTTTAATATTTTTTATGTCTCAAAAGTACCTCCTAGACAGAGAATATGTTTCTATATTTTGGAAGCAATGGCTCATCTTCATTACACCAAACGGTTTCCAGAGAAAAAAGTGTCACAATTAAAACTTCTGTCAAAGTCTCCAGGAAGACACACTTTCCATATACACACACGAACAGATAAAGGGTATACACCCGGAAGCAAACCAGATTTTTGTACAATTTTAGAAACAAAATGTCATGTGTGACTTGAAGAAAAAGAAACAATGCTTCTTATAGCAGTACGGACCTCTATTTCATAGTTTCCTGGTATTTTTCTTGAAAGCACAGGAGGATTTTATTTGATACATACTTTGTAAGGTCACGTTTTGCCCAAAATGCATCATCATAATTAATACTGATGCCCCAATGCTTCCTTCCGAAGCGCCAATGCCAAAATGATCCTGTGCATCTGCTTTCTCTCAATAGCTCATTCCTCGAGATCATGGTTTGACTCCGTATTTTGAGTCTCGATTTTTTGTACTGTATTGTCTTTATGGCAAGGATACACAAGAGCGCCGCAAGTTTCCATACTGATCTGGTAGCATTTCAGAGTCACTTAGGTTTTTGTAGAAATGATCAATTCCAGAAATGATCTTATGATCGCCCTGCTGAGTTATGAACAAATAAACAAAACAGAAAACACGTTTATTTTAATTCCTCAAATCGTCGCAGGAGTGCATGTATTAAAACCTGAATACATAATTTATTCTTTAAGAATAGTTTCAATAACTCAAATTGAGCTCATTTTGTGTTATATTCGTTAGTATTTTGTAATATTGTCACCGAAAATCTGAACGCACTATATCTAAAAGCTGTATGTCAATAAATTTACTTGAAGTTTGTCTCATTTAAAAAATTTTGTAAACATTTCCTCAATATGCAAAACAAATGATTTGTTTATGAACATGTTTCATTTTTAACATTCCTATCTAGTCTAAATTGTTTACATGCACAGTTAACAAAATATGATAGATTGAAGTATGATTTAAACGTGAAATGAAATAGAACGTTATTCCACCCAATAATTAGCAATGATCATACAATAATCTACACTAAACCTTCTGAATTAGCAACAATTAACACTAGTAACCAGAAACAGAAACATAAAAGCATTCAAAGGGACAAACTTAATTAGAAGTGTTACATTGACAGTATTAACGCGCGAAGGCTAAAGATGTACTGATGCAGTCAAAGAGATGGAAATATTTATATGCTGCTCATATTAATTGTCTCACTTTTTCATCCGTTTAATCATATACACATTGTAATAGCAAAATCAAAACTCTGCCGGCTCAGTGACAACAATGTTTCATTAATAGCAAAATTCAATTGTGTTATGGATATGTAGGATTAATTAAATCCGTCATTAATCAGTGTATAAACTTTGTTCGAGTCATTGACTTAAATATTCTAAAATGGCTTATCCGTTGGTTGTGTCAAAAAGAGAGCGAAATTTCAGCAGGGAAAGCTACAGATTTACTAAATGGGGAGATTATCGGGAGATTAGCAGAAGGTGACGTCGTAAAGGAAGGCGTTAGATTTTCGATTGACAAGGAGTATCTACGTATCGTCGCAAGTCCAGTAGAAGACAGAGATTGTGCGTTTCTGATGTGTTTCAAAAGGTAGATAGAAAACAGTCAATAGAGAGGAATACAGTCAATTGTTTTCATTGCGTCATTACAATTTTTGTTTAATGTTCTTGTTTAAGGAAACTTATACTGTAACGTACACTCGAGAATAGGTAACAAGCACCTTACAACAATTATATTCGACAGTGTCGAAAAACAAAGCCCAAACCAAGACGTCGCAGCGGGCTCATTATCGTTGTCTGGCAGTAGCGGCGACAGTGAAATACTAACTGCTCCACACATCGCATCATCATCAGAGTCCCCAGTTAGTTCATTTGAACACGGGAAAGAATAGCCAGCATGTACATACTTAATTTTCTGTTAATCATACTTGTACTTATTATTTTGTTTTCAAACCAATAAGATTCTAGACTATAATGCAAACGTTGCTAGCTCATGTCGCGTATTAAAAATAATGAATCAATACTTGGAAAATAAAATATTGAATGTTTATACATGAGTAATCAATGTGATATGTCGATATAAATGGTCATAATCATAATTATCAAGCACATTATTATCATGCATTATCTATTGTTAGACTTAGACTCACATTTACATAATAGCAAACAGGATGCAGCAAGAAATATGCATTATAATTTATTTAGCGATTTACAAATAATTACAATACTTGACATACCTTTGCCCGATACGGTCACTTGACTGGCCCAGTAACTGGAAGAGTAAAGAGTCATCCACTGTCATTCACTTGTTTGTGAGGGCGAGGCAGTGATTATTGTAGTACTGAAACAACAGAAAAAAAACACTATTATAAAGATGATCTCAGTTTGCATTATCATCATTGCATCAATCTTTTACAGCGGTATATCCGGATTCATAAATACTAGTGTGAAAACATTCAACAGTCAACCATGTGTACACGCAACACAATCTACTAACCAACAGCCACACAGTATCGAAGAAAGCAAGAACGGTTGCTATTTTACACTCTGTTATGAATGTAATTGCAAATTATGCCTAGCCGGGATGATTGTTCCCCTCTGATGACAAATTATTTCTTAATGGCTGATGATCAATGCTAATTAGTTCATATTGTGTGTAATTACTAATTTCAAACGATATTGATCCATACGTAAAAAAGTTAAAAAATGAATGGTTAAATAGCTAAATTGGCGTCTCTGTTGGATCTGCATTCTGCTGCTGAGGGCTTTAGTTTTAAATAATTATGAAGGAAGGTCATAATTGGTAAGATAATAGTGATATTTAGTATGCAACTTGAATATGAGCATTAGGTAGTTTTCTTGTTCACTAATTTTTGCTTACCCGGTGATGTTGGTATGGCAACTGCTATAAAGTCTTCGTTGACGGAAAGTACCAACTTGTTACACGTACTAGATAAAATGTAACACTGCCTTGTCATTTAAAAGTTTCACTTTCATCAATCATATTACACTTTTCCACAAACTTCCTAAATACAGTATTTCTTCCTGTTAACGCAGAGCATCTAAATAACGCCAAACTCTAATTAATGCCTAGGGTAAGGACGCTAAATTTAATATTTCCGCTGGCCTCTTATTAACGCCGACCTCCAATTAACGCCGAGGTTCACGACCCGAAATTTGAAATTTCCGCCTGGGCGGTATACCAAAATACAATCCAAAATCAGTGTTCTCTTCCTTTGATTTGCCAGTTAAAAGTGATTCCGTTTATTTAGATTATTTTGATCAACAATTATTTTGTCTGGGAGTTCTCCTGTTCACACGGGAGAGGCAACTTCACGACTAATGCTGGCAGGCGATGAAGGAAGGTACATAGCAGCCTTGTTTACAATTCATGTTTTTCTGTTCCCTTTCATAATGCATTCGAATGTCAAACATACAAGCACTAACCGCGTATCACCATTGTTTATCTTAATCCTTGTTGCTACTTACTTGTCTCATGTTGAAGATGTCTATCTTTACATTCAACAAAATTAAGCCGGTATGTGTGTTTGCAGCTGAGTCTGTTGTGGGTATGATGAAAGGGTTGGCTGAACGCATGTAGATAAAACGGGTTTAGCATAAGCAGAGCAAGATAGTATTAAGTATGAAGTGGTACAATCTACTCTGTGGGCCTGTTAATTTGTACGACGAAAACGTACTCTATCCAGACTAGATTGTGGTAGGGCATTCAAATTTAAATATCTTCTTATTTTTTGTTTTTTTTGTATTAAGAAATCCTATTCAAATATAGCTACACTGGACAACCTAATGCTACTATGCTTGGCAAAGACATCCACGACCCCGTTCAACTTGAAGCTCTTAATTTACTACCTAGTGTGCCATGTACACTGGCGATTATTTTCATTGTACACAATATATTTACTTTGAGTCAGTGTGATAACTTGACCCTAAAAATTCAAATTCCCCAATTAAATCTTCATACTGTATAAGGATGATTATGTGAAAATGATCCTGTATGCTTTCGGATGTGGACGAATCCCATCAAAGGCAGTAAACTGAACGCAAAAAACGCATGACTGCAACTAAGTACAATAGCTATGTTTGCATTCCAATTTTACCAACAATATGACACATTTAATAAAGGAAGGATTGAAAATTGAGTATATGTTTCAGTTTATGATCAAAATAATAATTTGGCCGTTGAGAATTTTACCTTCTCCTAATTGTTGGATACATTCTTTCATACTTTTCTGTTTAGAATGTGTAAAACAGGATGGGTGTGTATTTTTAAAATTGTGCAGTGACCTATACCATTGTTCGGACAAAAACCAGATTATAAAATTGTCTCCTATTTCCGTTTATATGTCTAAATCACGATGCGAAAAGCTGGTGAGTTTTCTACTCATTATTTTGCCAATAATCTTTATTTATATGCTATTCATATACCAATTATTTACTTTTTGTAGTTATATAAAATAGCCATTTTTTAAAAATTTTATATAGAAATTACAGAACAATGATTTTGTTCCACAGTCTAACATAACCAAGATTTCATAAAATGGCTCTTCAACCACCATAGCACCACAGATGGTTAACTCAACACCACCACCTTCATCACAAACAACCGTAAATTGAGCACTATATTCAGAATCAGTGTCGTATGAAGATATCGAGTTTAATAAATTTTCTTAAATAGGATTCCACTCCATCAATGTTTTTATGATTTAGACTGTATAATTGTGATGGTTCAAATAATACAATTTTATAGCACAAATTGTTATTTATTTTACTTTGTGGATTTACAAGAATTAAATTTGCTGAGTAACTCAACCCATACAGTGAATAATTTAGAGGTCAACGTGCCGAGTCAACTTAAACGTACACACCTAGATGCAACAAACCGAGATGGCAATAGAACCATAAGTATAAAAATAGCTTTGAATCAAAACATAACTGTTAATCAGAATGAAGAATGTTTATTAATGAATGAATGATTACTATTTTAGTTTTCGGGTGGTTCATCAGACAACAACGGGTCACGACTAAACATGATAATTGATTTCGAGCATGGTGTGAGAGTAGGTTTTGATTTGTCTGAAATTTAATTCGACAAGATCAGATTATAAGTATAGTATTATAAGTATTATAAGTATATCAGTTATAATTTTACTCATAGCCTCCGGTTACAGCAAAAATTAATTTCGAGCAAGATCCTGCTTATCAAGTTACAATTAATCGGATAATTTACACCGCGTATGAACTGGAACAGTTATTTCAGATTTTGGGAGACCTATATTGTTTTAAAGTTGGCGAATTACCTGCATATCGATGGATAAAGTTTAAAATCAGCAATCCTGTCTTACTAAATCCAAAGCTTTGTTTTGAGGGATCACCTAAGTAGTTTTGACGTCAAGCTCACTTTAACATTATAAGAGGTTGGCTTAACTATTTTGCAATTGCACCTGGTAGTATCATGTCATGTTCATTCATGTAAGTTAGGTAGTTATAATGAATTTATATACCATAGATTTGGCAAATAAATATATAAATCTATTGTAATAATATACTGCCATTACAGAGCAATATAAACGATGGACAGTTCAAGAGTCAGGTTTTGCCCTCTTCACTCAGAAGGGGCGTTTATTGTACATCCATATACTCAAATATTCGTTCCCTGTTCTGTCGATCAAAACATTATTCAACAATGTATTGGTATAGTCTTTTCAAGAAATTTGTTAGTTGTAGAGAATTGCGTAGAAGCAAAGAACATCGTATATTTTGAACTAACAAATCCTCTTTCAATTCCGGTGTACAATTATGGCCAACAACCATTTGAAATTACAGAAAATTTAAAAACAGCAGAGTTGATGTGCATTCCAAATAAACTAAGTATCGTACAAGACCACTTACAAATGTGTACTCCGCCAGTAAATACTGTGCATCATAGTGACGTTGGTTTGTGCTGCAATGAATACACTAGTAGTGGTCATCGTTGTCAAACTAGTTTTGAGAGTAATAATGATTTTATGTTAGAAAGCTCGCTAAGTAATAATACTAATATAAATATCTCACAAAGTGATATGATGAGTGTAAATCTTGATAATGAAATAAAAGTGTTTATACAAAGTATATTGGATGAACCACATTCACCTCCTTTTACACCATCAGATTGTAATGCTATTGAAAATACACTGCATATTTCAAATATAATCACTTCTGAAGAAATGGTATTTTCAAATAACACGTTTGCTAAATATTCAGAGGTGGTAAGCACGAGTAGTTCACGTGAAAACGTTATCCAAGTTGATAAGGTTTTTGATGAGATCAGCTCAGATGAGCTGGATACATCAGACAATGAAGCTGAAGTAAAGGCTTTGTGAATAAAGAATTGGGTCGTCAAATAGTTAAAATAGCAATAATGCAAACTAATGAGCTTAGTGAGTGCAGTGACCATTATTTAATAGTTAATCTCAAGTTAATACAGATATTATGCAGCTTCCTATTCATCAAAACAGGATCCAGTGTAGTTTTTCAATACACAAATTACGATAAAACTATCAACCATCAACAATGTTGCCAGCTTTGTGTATTTTACTTTGAGCTTTGAGGGGAATTTTTGATGTATTCAATTTAATTAAAAGAAGTATCAGGTTCACAGTGTCACTTGATAGTGAATCATGGGTATGCATAAACAACGCCATTTCTAATATAGTGTCAACAATTCAAAATGATGAGCATAAATTTCTAGGTAACCACTTATATGTATGGTTTGTCGGTCGCTCGTTGGACAAGAAATTAATTAATTTGCTATTTTTGTAGTTATACGCTATATCAGAACCAAGGAAATTCTTTTCGTTATACACTGTTTACGATTTTTACATCAATATTCTTCAGTTTGCATCTCAAATCTTTTGATGCTATTTTCTTCAATCGCTTCAAACCAATAAAAAACGTAATCTATTTAAAATAAATTCGTATTTACTTACACTATAATTACAGAATGATTCAATGAAGCATTTATTCACATTTAGGTTTATTTCTTCAAAAGTCGTCTCGGGTTACAGCTTTCGATGAGAAAAAGGAACCGTCATCATTTTTCAGGCTATCTCTCCAATGGTAGGATAATATTATGCTACATTGATGTGAAAAATAATCAGAAAAGGTTAAAGTTTCAAAGTATTCACTTAAACCAAAAATATGTTTATATCGTTTTTGAGTTTTGTCCTGCAAGCAACTCTTTCTGGCTAAATTGATCTTTTACAAATAATAAAAATGAAGACATTTTTTGTTACTTTTTACAATGATTGTTGCTGGTGTATCTCAGCATTCAATCGAAACTTGTGACTCTTTCCGTTTGAAACCCGAATTTGAAATTGCTTGTCGAGCTTGCACCTCGTCACCACGCTTTTACGTAATGATTCCCACTCCAACTGGAAGTAAGGGTCGTTGTTCCAATTTGATTCGTTGTTCCAGGTAAGGGTCCAATTCGAGGAATTATAATTGGGTTGCAGTAAGTAAACCCATTATTAATAAATATTTTTATAAATATGAATGCAATGATGCGCTTACAGTAATTATTTTGTATGTAGTACCATAATGCATCGGTCTTTTCTTTTGCAGATATTTCCTTCATCCAGAAGAAAGTAACTTTCCCTTTTATAAAACCTTATTGACTGGAAATGAAATTTTATACGGGTTAATTGTTAATCATTATTGATAAGCTTTAGGTTCCTAAATTTGCAATTTGTTTTACTACTTTTGTCTTTAATACTGATGGTTTTACAGTTGACGAGCGTAAGATGAATCATACCCAAACATGCTTGGCTCAGGTGCAGTGACACTAAAGAAGAAAGGACATTTAACGGAAACCCTTCTACCTGAATGGACTATGGACACTAAAATAATTGAAATGCTCAGAACGATTTATTAATAGCCAGTTTATTATATAATTTATAACAGTTTACAGAGATTTCTGATTATCATAATCATTATAAGTAATGCCTAATCAATTAATAATTGCTGTATTTACTTTATAATGGAACTAATGTGAAGCTTTAATGAGTTTTAGGTTGAGGGTTTGGGGCATTCAAAGGGAATGGGGTAATTTTGATTTTGGGTCGTATTTTAAGAATAAATATATTATTTCAGCAATAATGGGATGAAGTGAAGTATTGTGACTACTTTCTTCCACCCTGGTTTATACAAACCGGTTCTATTTCCAACATGTAGTTCCTGGCAATTTTCCGGTATAGGTCATCCCATTTTTGCAATACCACAACTATACTAAAAGTGGTAATCTCCCATTTAGGCTGTAGTATGTTGACAAGGTCGTACATAATATGTGACCTAATATAAGGTCACCACAGACTGTCAAGGTCATCATTGACGGGTTCAATCCCCCATCATACTCCTGGCGTCATTGTTTAGCATATGGGGAAAATGTTCAAAAATAGAGATCATTTGCATCTTGCCAACAATATATTTGTAAAAGATGTAACTAAAGCTCATTGTTCTTTGTAAATTTGGTGCCACAATCTTACGTTTCTCACGTTAAAAGTTTCTCAAGCTAATTCAAGATACGACGCAATTCTAATCAGTCTAGTTAAAATTAGGTTTGTTTAAATAAAAATTAATTCAAGAATAAAAACTTTACAACAGACAATATATTAAGCAATGAAAGAAACCATGACCTGTGAATTAATATGTCATTGCTCACCTAATATTAAAACATCTGGTGTCCATGTTCAGCAGAAATTAAAAGACATTAAAGCAATATAATGGTAAACTGTCTACAGCGGATGAGTTAAGGCGATTTACAAAACTATAAATTAATAAAAATCAATGACAAAAATTATGCTAGAAGTAAGAAGGTCATAAAACCTAGCAATACTTTAAAACTCAGAGTATGTAAAAGAAGCAGATTATATCTTAAAATGATTGATGATAGTTCTACCATCGATTGAGCCCAACAAATAATTACAACTATACACTTTTTTGCACAAAATTGTTAAACCTATTTACTAGTTTTAGCTATAATCCATCTAGTATTGATGACTGTGGTGAATGTCATATGTTTGCTATTTGGGGATATCTGTGGATTTAGTATTTGTGTTTACCCCAAATGCCAATTATTTGAGGATATTTTCTATCATAAATTATAAGATTTACACTAACGAGCTTCAATCCAACTATAGTTAATGCTATTATCTACATTTATACATTTTCATTATTATACACACACAGTTTATTTCCCACCGAGAAACACGGTTCTTGTATCAATTAAAGTAATTTCTTCGCTTAGAGTTTTTGCGTTTAGAAATCCAATTCGGTAAAAATAAGTAATTAGGGATAATAAAAAAATATGGTAGCTTGCAAATGTTAACATGATAGCCACGAAGATAGAGGAAAACATAGAACCTATTATTTGTGACGGAGATTTTGTGGCAAAGTCGGTGCTTATGGCGCCGCGATGTAAGTTTAGCCCTAGAACCAGGATATATGTACTTATAGCTTTAGTATTTTACGCTTCCAGTTTTCTAATTTTCTACTAATAATAAGTTTTATTAAACCATAGTAACAAGCTATGAATTACCATTAAATTTTCGCCTGGGACATTATAAATACAATGACACGAAAACTTATTGTTATAATTAGAATACTTGTACAGATTTAATTAGCTATGAGTTCTTGCTGCAGTAGTATATCTAGTGTTATCTTTTACTAAGTAGATACGCATATATATTTAATTTGGCGTCAAAATT
>JAHZMV010006399.1:0-13082 GCA_027743765.1 Coecobrya sp. COE2
CGTAAGTGTAAGCAGATTTTGGAGCTGACTCGGAATCGAAAACTGCTTAAATCTTACACTTACGAATTCTTACCTTTACTTACACTTAGGAATATTTAGTTGACTTCCCGTCCCGAATCCCGAGTAAGTAAGTGACATTTTTTCAAATTCGGTGTTGTGTAACCGACTGCGTTGTACCTATCAAGTACAACGTGATAAACGGTTGGATGCTAGAGGTGCTATAAAATCATCATGTTCACTGTCAGTCTGCCTGGTCTACATATCTCTTAAGCTAATTCATGAATATGAAACAAATTCATGTTTATGGGATTGAACATTGAGGACATGAATGACGTATTTACGGTAAATAAAGAGAAATGAATAGTAAATTAATAGAAAAACATCCGTGACATTTGTCATCCTACAACAACCAACCTAACCTATCCACAGGATATGTCGCATGTCGTATCATGAAAGTTATGAATTTTGAGACAACATCATATACTAGGTATAATACAGGAGTAATCTTCATCGTCTTGATGAATGAAGCAATAAAATACATTCGTTATGATCATCGTCACACATCATCTCATCGTGTTTATCACAAACGACATAATATTGTACCCGTGTTCGGGCAGTGAGCATGAAATTTTGGCTAGTCATAAACTGATCGCTCTCATAATTATAATTGCTGTGACGCTATCCCATTATTATTATAATCACCTTGAAATGTGACCCATTCAAGTGAAGCAAGCGTAACTGGACCCTCTCAGATAGTTTTGTCTGTTGCTTCTACGACTCGACTGCAATGTCTAAAACCAAGAACGACCAGAAATCAGGCAAGGAATTAATTGTTCACTTTTGTATAAGTTCATATTAAGGTAGAACATTAGTGTAACAGAATGTTTTAAATCATTGTTATAGAGTCTCAAGCTGGTCACAATAATCAACAAATTATCTACACAGTATCATTACTCCCCATTAGGAAAGATCAATAATAATGTGTCACTTGTTTAGGTGCATGGGCTAACAATATGCATGGTGCACATGAAAAGATTTTATTTATGATTGTCTTGTTCCAGTCCACGAATTATATGGCATTATGAAGTTCTGAACACGCCATTGTGTTTCTGAGAAGTTGTAGACAATAGGAAATAAGATTTTGCGATGCAGTCAAAATTTAGCACAGTATATAATGGCGCGTGATTATGATGTAGATGCACTTTTGGAGTATGATTGGAGTCGTTATACATGTAAATATTTACATATATTGAGTCTCATGTCATGATTACAACGAGGTATACAAATATAATAAGTTAAAAGATATTGGTATTTTCTCCTGGCTAATTAAGATGTTGCAGTTGTAAAAGAAAATGGGCAAACGATATGGAAATTTCTGCGCGCTAGTAAAAACCGCCTTTCAATCACGAGCTCAACGAGCAGATCATCTTGTAGTTAAAACATTAATGCATTCATTAAGATAGCCAGAATGTAAATGAGTAAAAAAGAGACACAGGACAATAAGTACCAAAATGCCATTATTGTGATTTTCTTTTTCGTAGCCATTTCGAGTATTAATTATGACTGATAGATTATGGACCAATGTTTTATTATGCTTTAGTTAAATAATCTCCGAATCACAATACATAATATATGTGATCACACAGTTGATACCAGTAGTTATGATTTATTTAATTGCCTTAAGTTGATTGCCTATTATTAAGACATGCCATTAAGTTCGAAATGTTGTTGAGGCCGGACATCCAAAAACATTGATTCCAATTCAATTTCCTGAATTTACTTTCTTGACATGCGTTTTATCAAAATTAGTTTTTTTCAATAATTTTCATATAACTAGGTTGGCATATTACTTAAAATTCGAGTGCCTGTAACGAATACTTTATGCCGTAACTTATTTCTCTATACATTTAATTAGGTGGTAAAATTCTATAAAATGTTCACGTTCCCATTATTTTTAAAGTTTTTTTTTATTTCTTAAAAAATAATACACCCTGTATTGTTAAAGATGCTTACAAAAATTATTTCTCACAGGCCAACTCTCTGAAAAGTTCTTTGTCTTGCGTTTCCCCAGTGGTTAGAGTCTATACCGATTGCTCAATTTATAGCCACATAAATATAATCGAAAGAATTTTCAAACAATTTTGAATAATATATCTTGAGATAGACAATTTTTTATTTCTTGGCTTTAGAAGTAACTGCCTTTCTTAAATCAACTAGTGCTTCGACCACCGCTGGTTCAGCTAAAGTTGACACATCTCCAAGATCCGCCACACTTCCTCCGGCAGCTATTTTCCTGAGAATGCGACGCATGATTTTCCCAGATCTTGTTTTAGGAAGACCATCATTAAACTGGAAAATTAAATAATACAGTATAAAAAATTATCTTGCAAACATAATGAATATGTATATAATTCCATCAAATGAAGCCGAAAACTTAAACTTCCGTCTTTTAGATGAATTAATAACATAATTTTTTAAAGTTAACTAACCAAAATATAATCTGGGATAGCATAACCAGCTATTTGGGTTTTACATAAGGCCTTTAGTTCTTTTTCAATAACTGCTTGGTCTGCCTTTTTGCCTTCATCCTTAAGGACCACATATGCGAAAATGCCTTCTCCTTTAACATCGTGTGGATAGCCAACAACCGCACTTTCACTGATAAGTGGATGCTTACCCTATGAGCAAATTAAGCATTTTATTATTAAAATGTAATTGAAGCACAAAGAAGTGTGTTATCTTAAGTCTTTCCACCATCTCCCAATATCTCCCTGTATAATGAATTGAACCAGTTTACTTTGACAAATCGGCATCATTACTAACTACACAGATAAGTTATTAAATCAAAAAGTAATACCAGGATTTGGATACACTGGAGTAGATTCAAAGCAGAGTGTGGTAGCACCAAACGCCAATGGACCATAGGTAAGGCAGGAATGGCCCGTAATCCTAATTAACATACAACATAATATTTGAACCGTTCGAATGGTATGACAAATTATGTTTCTTTCATGTTGCTAATTATTAAATACCAGCCAATATCAGCAACACAACCGAATATGTCACCTTTCTGGAACTGGAAGACATTCTAAGAAAAAGGAAGCAAAACAAATGTGCTGGACTCTTCAATGTAAACTTGGATATTTTGAAGAAACTTGACTAATGCTTGCCAGTTAAGTAAGATTGTACATGTATTCACCTCAAATGCAGTCAGTGCATATAACAAGTAACCTCCGGTGGAATGTACAAGACCTTTAGGCTTTCCAGTGGAACCGGAAGTATAAAGAATGAAAAGAGGATCGTTGCTATCCATATACTCTATATGATCAGGGCCGCTTCCTTCCTTTTCCAAATCTTGTAACCAATGATCTCGAGGGTGTTGTAGCTTTGTCCGGGTTTTATCCCCATCTCTTGCATCAACTAGCACAGTTTTAACATTTGGGGCAAGCTTGAGTGCTGCATCTACAGTTTTCTTTAGATCCAATGCTCGCCCGCCACGAACTGCAATGTCGGCAGTAACTACGACAGTTGCACCAGCGTCATTAATTCTTGAAGCCAGGGCTTCCGCACTGAAGCCAGCGAATACAATGGAATGTATCGCTCCGATTCTAGCACACGCCATCATCATTGCAATTGCTGTTGGCCCACATGGAAGATAAAATGCAACTCTATCTCCTTTTTTCACATTGCCCACATTGCGCAAAATAGACGCATATTTCTTTACTAGCGTTTGCAGTTGCGCATATGAAATTAGCTCGTGTTGATTAGGTTCGTCCTTTTCAAATATTATAGCTGTCCTGTTTGGATCCTCTTTAGCATGACGATCAACACAGTTTACTATAAAGTAATAAAATTATTATATAAATGCATAGTCAGACTTAAAAATTCTTATCTTAATTTGACAAAATATAGCAAAAACTATGCTAACTTTCTTAATCTTTCACTCACCGGAAGCATTTAACTTTCCTCCTACAAACCATTTTGGCCCTGTCGTAAAGTCACCTTGCAAAGTTGACGAGAAATCCTGTTTCCAATCCAGCCGTTTAGCCAAAATTTTCCAGAAGATTTCTGGCTATTCAAAAGAAAATGATACTAAAATACTGTAAACCTGAATATATGTATACAGATTTGCACAACCGCATTAAAATATTGAAAATGCTCACCTTTTCAACACTAAAATTGTAGAGGTCCTTATGAGATTTTATATTAGGATCCATTTGGGATACTTCAGGAATCGGCGTGCTAAGAAAAGTTCTTAACTGCGCAAACTCCATTCGCGTGCCCCATAGCCGCTTCGCTCCAAGATGCGACAATAAGCGATAATTCTTCAACATTTTGAAACTTCTCAAAGTATTCCTTGCGTTAGAAAACTAAACCGATTTTTTTTGGAATGTGTCCGATGATGATCAGAACGAAAGTCTCACTTTCACCCCTACTTTTCACATTAAAAGTGTTTCCTTCCACGTTTCTCTAACCTTTTCTACGTCTCACAGTAACGGCTTTTCTCATTCCATCCAGTAGCAGTCACTTCCCACGATTATGGTATTTCTCGGTGTGTGGTCGTTGTGTTGATATTTCATTTAAAAATTTACACTTGTCAACCAGTTGGATGGAAATGAAAGCATGAAAAATTCATGAAGTCTGCGTACTGCGTGTTGACTCACTCAGACGGACGGTTGTATCTTGTATCGATTTTCAACAGTTTACTGAGGTCGCTTGATTGACGGAATACGTCTCTCGGGTTGCGAATTGGAACTTTAATGAATAAAAGTTGTTATATTAATGAATCTGAGCAAAAGTTGACAAGTTGACATATCGGTAATGTAGTTTATTTAATGAGGTTGAGATAAGAAAACGCGTACGGCTAAACTGTATATGCAACTCAATTCGTGAAATGATACAATATTTAAGAAAACCTTTTACTGGTCTTACCAATGACGCGATGATGGAAGAAATTAAGCTCATTTAATAGTCCACCTTACTATTTGCATTGCTCATTACACATGAGTCATATAGGAACTATTCTATAGCGTAGTTTCGTGACTAGTATAGAAAACTTGAAATGAAAAGATAAGTAAATTTGTGGCTGATTAAATTGATAAGACTGGCTTAAAAAACAAAGACATAACTTTGAAACGTTGTCACATTTTGCCCTGAACTGCAGGGGCCTGCAGTAACTCTACTGTGATGTCAGTGATGTGGGATATAACCACAACTTTAGATGATAATTTTCCAATGACATGAAAGTGAATGACTTAGGAATCCATTATCCTGTCAAAGTAAAATAACTAAATAAGTTACTAAGGTATATCCTTGCATTATCACTGTTTTGCAGGAAGAGGCAATACCATTGTGTATTGTGTTCAATATGCGTGCAGTGTGACTGTGAAGGTTAACAGCGACACGAGACAAGGCTATTTTTCTAATGAGAATAAGACTATCTACGGCAATAAAATGAAATAAATAGTGTATACAAGTCAGCAATAGGATTCATAAGTGTTGTGTTAAAACGGATACTGAACAAAAATTCATGGAAAATAGCAAACTAACTTTTTATGAGTCTCCTGCGTCAACATTGACAGTAAACTGATACACAATATGTGTTTTCTCATAATGTTAACAAAAACATGCAACTGTATTTATACGTTATATATGTCCTAGTTTTGCATGCAATTGCTAAAATATATTCAAGTAAACTTATACGTAACATAAAACAGTAAAACTATGAAACGCATAATAAAATGTGATTCTAGTTTGCAACTATATTCGCTATTCACTAGCCACGAGCTTTACCATATTTCATGTTTGATGGATTTTAGTCAATGTGTAATGTATTTGAAACAGATTAAACTTTGGGTTACCTTTTGACACCTTCGGTATTCAAGAAACAGTTACCGATTAACTAGCAGAAAATATATCCAAAATGGACAAAATTCTGCGTTTCAAAACTCAGTTAACTAACGTAAACGCATAACCCACCACTGACGCTACAATTAAATTTATAAATGATCTCTCTTTAGTTTCCCGTGTCGTACTCCTCGTATGTCAAATTTTAACAAGAAAATTCATGCAAAACTCGGATATCTCAAAATTCACTATCCACCTGCTCCTCTGTCTGTTCTATGTCTGTACATACAATATACATACAATAACTATTTCTGTTTATCGTTCACACTAATTAAAGCAACGCATCATGTAACCTTGATCCATAAAGCGGTTTACAGGGTACAGTATGTATACATAAAGAAACTGTGATGCATAAAGATTCAGGTAAGTATATTATGTGATAGTCAAGTTAAGTATGAAAACGGAATGAATTTCTTTACATGTTCTTGCATGCTTAATTTTGCTTGCCTGCTTATCACACAAAAAACCAAACGGATAACTAACTACATGTAGGTTATATAGCATTGCAAATTCAGTTGCAAATAGCATCTTCTTGTCATCTTTTAGATGTTCCAATCCAACATCAAATGTATGCAGTTTTTATACCAGGAATTCTGCTTTAGTATAAAAATGTTATACTAGATAGGTATACAAAAGTAGTTTTTTATTATAAAAAACAGCGATCTAAATACCACATACTTGTTATATAAGGGAAAGGGAAACCATAAAAGTAAAACCTTGCGTGGACGGTCTTCGCTTGACGCGTCAACACGTGGAACATGTACCTAAATAATATTGTTGCTTGTTTATACAAATACATATGTGGTATAAGGATAAACATTAACTTTTCTCTATTTAAATATGCTGTCAACAAGATACTAAAAACCAACCAGTAAAACTTACTTGAGACAACTTCACTCCAACACAAACGACGTAATAAATGAGTAGATATGCAACAAAGCGGATGGAATCCGAATATCGTACAGCCTCACGATAGGAATATCTCTGTCTCGGTGCGACAGTAGAAAAGACGAAACGAGCAGCAAAATAGCAGGCAGTCGCTTGATTTGATAGTATAAAAATTCGTAACGCAAATCGCGACTAAAAATATAAACTAGGATCTTAATTTCGGCTTCCACTACTACTAACCCACTGTGCTCCTTTTGCCAGATGCATGTAGTTGTAACCAGGCGTGTGAGCACCGACCGTTGTGGTTGCAATTTTGCATATATATTTTTTCGCACGCGTTGTAACAAAATGGTAAGTCGATCTTTCTATAGTATTTATAGCACACATCAGTATATAACGGTAGCATTTCATGTGTACGAAATGCACTCCAAAATTGATTAACAAAATTTTATTCCACTTGACATTTATACATAACTATAGCTCAGGGGCTTTATCATGATTACTTAGGCTTAACTTTGATACATGATATGATGCCGAGTGCACACTATCATGAATGGAAATCCTAGATTAATCTTTCATACATATAATTATTTTATCAGTCAAATAAAAAGAAATATACTCAGGTATATTTGTTGTATTAGATTTATAACTGATAACCTGAAATCTTTATCAATCGGTCTAATTTATCTTTATCTCAATAATTTCAATCATCTTTTATAATGCTCCATATTATATGTAATGGATATAGTACAAAATTATTTTGTTTGCTGAAGTAAAGTGATAGTGATGACAGTCTAAGTACGGATAATAAAATAAGTAACCAATTTTAAGTGTCGGTGTTATACAGATTATTATGTAAAGCAGTAATCAAACTGTTTTGTCCGCAGTTCGTGCTAATCTGCTTTTTATCTTTATAGGTATGTAATGTACTGACAAGTGAAATGGGACTCGACTCATTCACAGATTTAGTTCTAATTGGTAGCCTATATGGGTATTCATATATTTGTGTCGCTGTTAACTTTGGTTGGTGTTGCTTATATAAAGTAACTGATAAACATTGAAAAGATTAATTCTGTATTGTCAATTTCGGAATTCATTACTATTTTCATAAATAATCATAAAGAGAATTGGCACATCTCATGCGATATTCAAGGACTTTCAAGCTCAATAACCTTACGGGTTTTCGGATCACAAAAGCGGTCAAGTACACTCTCTGTCTTCTCACCGGTATTCCAAGTTTCAATCTCCACAAAGATGCGATATAATTTACGGGCGAAAATATTTGCTTTTGAATCTATAAAACCGGAAGTCAAGGGTTCCAACATCGAAAAAATATTAATGCTTTTGGTGAATAAGGTTTAATGAATGACAAATCACGCGAGAAAGATCTTTTGTAAGGATACAATATAAACGCATCTTTTTTATTATCTGTATATAGTATTATGTATCGTTATATTATCCTTTTACTACCACAAACACTTAAGTCGTTATACAAGCTATATATTTTTTCATGTTGTACAAATTGCAATACTATCACTACCTGTTTGAAAAAGTGTGTCGACTGATAAATCGAAACAATCACTCGTAGGCATTTTTTCTGTAATAAAACGCAACAGTGCGGTGTTTATAGTGCTATTGATCGGTAGGTTTGTTCTGTAATTAATAAATTCAAATCGACCCCATTTAAACTAGCCATGCTAGTTATCGTGATCATGAAACAGCAAAAGTCATACTAAATACATCTCTTCTTTATGTCGCTTCCAAAAAAGCATAATTAAGCCAAAAAGGAGCTTTTTTCCACTAACTGTGACTACAAGAAAATAAAGTGTAATATGTACAATGTTACGCGACTCTACTTTCCATAAAATTCAAACTAACATACACAATAATTAAACAATATAAACAATTGATAAAATTATGACTAATGACTAAATGCATATTTAATGTACGTCTTTTGGTACACCGTAAACACAAAGATGACTTGAAGAGATTATTGGTCTACATTACTTTAAATGGTGATACAGTAAACAAATTGCCCTATCTTAGCAATTTTTTGGACATTTAATGATGATGATGATTTCCTAAGTTGATTCATACGAGTACATAGTACATACATATTACAACATCATGTTGCACGTGCCGTGTTTCAAAGCTGGTTTACTTGGTTTTAAATAAAATAATATGTATTCGATTCTTGATCATTATCAATCAGTCTATATAAAGCCAGTCAATCCAACAGACACAGAAACTGACAAGTGAAGAATATAGAAAATACGGTCAGCCTAAAAATAACAAAAATGTATGGCCTAAATTCGGATGGTCAGGGAATACTACTGCAAAAAGAAATACTTTCTTGGGAGGTTATCATAACACGACTCGTGTCATCAATCAAGCAAAACTATTTAAAATAAAAATTGGTGGAAAGACATGTTTCATGCTTCCCAATTAATTATACAAAAGTTAAACGGAAGGTTGAAGTTAGCATATAGCTGCAAGTTCAAGTTTTACGTATTATTTGTTATTTATTATATGTCGTATATAGATTATGATAGAGAGGAGAAAAGGGATGAAATTGGAGATTAGAACTGACACGTTTAATTAATGTGGTATGTGGTGATGACTAATGAAAGGGACGTTTGTCATAATTTAAATCGCCCTTGTTTACTCACTATTAGTAGAGCTACTTCACTTTGACGGTTACGGACAAGACAAGACTTAAGACGCTAAAACTATTATATTGTTGTCATTTTTCGTTAGTTTTATACAAAGTAAGGATTAGATAAAGTTAGGATTTTTACCAAAATTGTAAGTCAATATTTTTTACTTCCACACACATGACCAGTGGAACAAACCCTAGAGCTATAGAGAACGTTGAGTGTAACGGATGGTTTTATTATTATTTCAATTTTCGAGTATTTCTCTGCACCACAATTTTTTTACTCGAGTTCATCATCTACAGCAAGTACTGATGACTGTCCGACGGCTCCTCCAAGGCTGAGTCCAGGGGCTCCCATTCCTATTGTTATCATAGGACCCTCAGATGCTGATGCAGGATTAGTTTTCTCATCATCGCCGTAACGTTCCATTTGTCTATTCCTCACAGCCTTAGGGAAATCAAATACAAAAAGATTTTTTTAGAAACATTCCTTTTGGCTCTTTTCTATTCTCCATTATGCCAAAATTGTTAGTTAAATTCATAAATCCAATACATTATTTACCTGTCCAATCATAG
Organism: Coecobrya sp. COE2; assembly: GCA_027743765.1. Lineage (NCBI taxonomy): Eukaryota > Metazoa > Arthropoda > Collembola > Entomobryomorpha > Entomobryidae > Coecobrya > Coecobrya sp. COE2. Next base: position 10,028 of record JAHZMV010006399.1, read on the forward strand.
GAAGTCGCTGCAATAAGCGGTGGAAAACTTGGGGAGGTAACGTTTGTTGCAGAATTTGCAACAATTGCTGTGGATGACCACAGACGGCAATGGCACTTCCAAGATGCTCAACTGCGCCTTCAACATCGCCTTGGCTGAGCAAGTCCTCCCCAAGCTGGACTTCTGATAAGAAAAACTTCTGCACTGCTTCCTGATCTCTTAAATCAGGCATATTAGTTCCTGCGGTTTTTGCTAGTCTCTTCTGTCTCCTTCCTAAACAAATTAACAAAAAAAATCCCTGCATTAGTGAAAATTCTTAGCTTTAAACTTAACAATCTCCAAACAAGGTAGTTAAGTCATTTATGTACGAACAATAATATTAACAATCCAGTAACAACTTACTTTCCCTAAGTTTCTTCTTAAAGTTGGGATCATTTCTTCTCTTCTGATCAAAATATATGCAATAACCAACTATTAATAAACCGCTAAGGCCGGCAGCAATTCCCCACGCTGACTTCGTTATGTTGAGCATGACCATCAAGTATTATGTTTCTATTTAAAACATAGAGCACAACCTGTAAACAAAAACAACAGTTATCATCATCATTAAAAGGTCACTCACATTTATTTCCTTCCCCTTCACCCCTCCACATTTCAATTAAACCCGTCCTCTAACTCTAAATCTTATTAAAATGTTAACGCTTTGACCCACATCACACCTATCATAATTATCAATCTACCTCTCAAAACTACACATTCCACAAATAATTAAATCTTACCGTGTTTATTTTCACAATTAACTCCAAACCGTCCTCTCCTTTTTAAGGGCCGCACATGAATATCTTCACTATGCTCCGCCCTACTTAACCGCCCAAGTCACCAGTCCTTAAACTGCGCAGAATGTAAACACTCCCAATTTTCTTAAACACGCATACTAATTGCCCAATTAAATTTTAATTGCTTTCACTTCCTCCCCTCACGTGTGTGCAGTGCACCCTCCAAAAAAATGTATTATTATTTTCACCAAACTTTCTCCACCGATTTTGCTCCTTTCCTCCACTAAAATCTTAAATATTCGTTCGTCAGCAACAACAACAAATTTAATTAATTATCCTAACGACTACAATAATTAATTAACTGCCTAACAATTTTGGGTATCCTACGGCCAAAAAGGAAATTCGCACTCGTTTCATCAGCCAGCCATCCAAACAGTAATCCTTGCCCATGGCAGATTTGAGTAATGCGCGGGGTCGCACAGCACCCCAGAGCAGTTGGAAGGGAGCTTCCAACAAAGCCAATGGAAACCCCAACCGCATCTCTGCTGCTACAGTCTACAGATGTGACTTGCGATGTGGGTGGTCTCATGACTATAATGTTAATTGCGCAATTAACTTTAATTGTGTTTACAATGTAAACTTTACACTAATGGGAAATTAATTTTAATGGCTTTGTTTCAGTACTCCTTTTTCATTAAATTAAGCATGTTTTCTGGAGATTGTTTATGTAAACTAACATGGATGGATGCATGTATGAATGTTTAATTATGAATCGTTAAGTATATTTAATTGAAAGTTTGAATGCGGTTTCATTTTAATGTAATTAAATTTAATAAAATCCGTTTTATAACATTTCATACTGGTTGCTTTATTTCAAGAGTTTTTCTGTTTGTAAACCTTGCGCACAGCTTGCTTTTATTCATAAAATTGTGAAAATTATTATAATTACTTAAAATGATTGAAAGATTTAACTTGGGTCGACAAAATGTTTAAGTTGGTTGATGAATATTAATTAAGTAATGAAGAAGTTAACTAACTGTCTGTCTATATTTATATATAAGAAGTCTACTAAACTATAATAATACTGCAAATTATAAACATTACACCGTAAGTTAAATCAAGTTTGTAGATAATTATCTACTAGACATTACATACAACGCATACACAGAAAATACACAACCAAACCGAAAATATTTCATTGATTATAATTAAACGAGTTAACAAATTAATTGTTAAATTTAATTTACAGGGAGAAAGAGGATGAAAAATGATTAATATAATTTGCCAAAATATTTAAAAGTATGCGTATGGGCAATTTGTAACTAAAAAATAATATTCCGAGTTTAGTTTCATACATCATGTTATAGTCTATATGATAGTAAAATATAAAGTACTTATTTAAATTTTAATGGAAGATTATCTGCAGCAAATAAATAAGGCTTTGAAAGCTTGATGTTACAATTTAAGTAATTTTTAAACTGAATGAAAACCAAAGCGAAATAACTCTTTCGCTAACTTAACGATTTCCATCTGGAGTTATTTCTCGTTCTTAAATGAATTTTAATTGTTAATTATAGTTTAAATCTTATAAATCGAAAGAGTAGTCTCAAGACACCCCAGACATAACAAAAAGTAAATCATAACGATATTTTAAGACTAGACGGGTATCCCGTCGAAATCGCCGGGAATCAAGAATATGCCAAATTTAGCTACACCACCTTTCGATTTTGTTTATTAACATCCAATCTTTTGTCCCTGAAATCATCGGAAAAATCAATGACTAATTACTACTTCTGACATTGACTGCAAACTTTCTCACAGAATAATTGCTTTGTTGACTGACTGCTTACTTTACCGACTGACTTCTTATAGTACCAATTGACTGCTTATAGTATCAACTGAATGCTTACAGTACCTATTGATTGCTTATAGTATCCATTGACTGCTTACAGTACCTATTGACTGCTTACAGTACCTATTGACTGCTTACAGTACCTATTGACTGCTTATAGTATCCACTGAAATATTGTACAGCCTGTAAAAGTTGTAGATCTTTTTTTAAATATGTTAGGTAAAGTTTCCATGAAGTTCACATGATCTCTGACTATCAGAAGCAGTTGTGAAATTAATTAAAAGTTTAATAGTTTCTCTTTAATAGATACAAAAAAACTGACTGACTGCCTATTGACTGCTTTTGACTACTTTTAAACATCGGGGTACCATTTTCCGGGGTAACTTGACTCTTCTAATACCATAATCCACGAAGGAAAATTTTGCTACTTTTAAAGATTTTTTAAAAT